>ML393053.1:759-12877 GCA_005239525.1 Nicotiana knightiana
AAAATACGCTCAAGAGGCGAGGAGGAGTGCACCGGGCTATAGCCGGGCGCCAGAGCCCAAACGCCTGACCCTGCCTGGCATTAGCCAGGCGTTAGAGCTGAAACGCCAGCCTTAGCCTGGCGTTAGCCAAGCGCCAGGCCCCTGTTCCGGCTAATTTCAAGTTTTGACGAGTTTAAGTGTTTTCCGGTTGGAATAGAAGTCTCCTACACGTTTAGGGTTTATGCCAAACATATAAATAGACCTTAAAAACACAACTTGAGGGGATTCGAAGGATTCGATAGGAGGAAATCATCAAAGTGAAGAAAAACATGTGGATTACTACTCATCAAAGCAAAAACATTGATTTTTATCTCCTTAGTTCATTACTCTGTAATTCAATTATGCAAGTTATTTTATATTTGATATTTATGAATATGAGTATCTAACTTTCTTAATCTAGGGTTTGGTTGGAACCCGTTGGGGGGCTAACTTGTGGTGATATTAATATAGTTTGGTTTATTGTTCATCTCTATTTGTTCAATTACGTTCTTATTGTAGCTAATTGAATGGCCATCAATTAGCTGTGCCTAATTAGTGTGTATCTACTTGAGAGAGAGTGCATATTTAGGTAATTGTTTGAACAACACCACTCCCAGAGTATAGACGAAAGTCATAACCGAGGGTTTAGAGGTTGGATTAGAGATAACGATACCTCGGGTGCAATCTAAAGTGAACTGTAATGCAATCTAGCTAGCGTAACTTGAGAGAGTGCGTCTAGTAAATTATCATAATTACTTGAGAGAGATTTATGGTAGATAGAGTGTTCATGATTGATAGAGACAACTAATCAAACTATAAGAAGTATCCGAGAAGTAAGTTTATTAACGGGGGAAACCATAACCTTAGACCTTTATTATCATTATTTACAACACATTGTTAGTGATTGCTAGTTATTATTATTGTCAGTAGAATTAGTAAAACATCACCAATTTATATTAAAAAGTCTTGAGAGAATTGATTGAGTAAAAGTTGTGTATTCTAAAGACTTGATTGATACGTAAATTACCTGTGGGATCGGCTCTGGGCATAATACCCCGGATTATATTTGCAACGCCCGTTTAGTCTTTTATTAGACATAGTTGAGCGTGATCATCTGGCTCCGAGTCATATCTTAATTCTTAAAGCTTAAATTAAGTCATTAGTTTACTCCTTAGTCATAATCAAGAATCCAACAGTGATGACTCAATTTATAAGGTCATTTTCTTTCTTTATATACAAGAAGGTTTGTAAGTTATTTTGCTCAGATCGTGCAAATTTCTTCCATTTTTTATTGGAACGATTTAAGTGTTATGCATGTATGTTCTAGTGATTTGGTCTTCTTGGTTAGGTTAGTATTTTTAGTATTAGTTGTGGGCAAGATATGGCTAGTAATCTTATTATTTTAGTCACATGGTTAAAGAGGATATTTGATCAAAAATGATGATTAAAGAGGATACATTTTGGTTTATTTTATTTCTACTTTTCTTCCATAAATGCTAGGAGCGTATTTAGGTCGTTAACACGGGGTAGGCAAACATTTAGGATGTTTGTGATTTAATTTTTGTTGAGGTGAGAGGTTGTCCCTTTAGTCGATTATCTTATCCGGGGAATGCCCTGAGTAGTTTGTATATATTTTTATCCCGGGTATGCCCCGAAGTGAATGTAACTGAAGGCCAAAGACGAAAAAATTTGAGGAAGCATAGAACAAGATTTTTATTTTTTTTTATTTTTCTTTTATTAGGTGGGGACGACTTCGAGCCTCTTGTGTGTTTATTTTTATTTTCTATGTTTATTTTTACCTCAATTTGAATATTTAAAATCCAACTAGATCGCGTATGCAACCGTTACTTTCACCGGACTTGGGGAATGCCTAACACCTTCTCCCCGAGTCAAATGAACCCCCTTACCTAGAACTCTGGTGCAGACTTAGTTTTGGAGTCCAAAGCATTTTAAAAGGAAATTTTTTTTTTTAAAAACGGTGACCTGACACCAAAACCAAATGTCAGGTGACGACTCTCAGTTAATCCTTTTTAACACAATTCTTTGTCACTTTTCTAAATTGAGAAACCCTTTCAATCTTCACAAAACCTTTTTATTTATTTAAGAAGGTTTAGTGAAGTTTTTGTTTTTAAAAAAAGGGGTGTGACATCTCTTGCGACTCTGCTGGGGACTTGTAGGTTCAAGCTAGTACTTGATTTTGTTGGCTTTTTAGGATATTCGGTTGATGTTTTTATGTGATTTATTTGCTTTGTTGGATTTTTATTTTTGCTTATGTCATTTTATTATTTGCTAGTTGTTTATTTGTTTATCGTTTTTCTTATGTGTTTCCGCCTTATAACTGTCATCATATGCATTACCGGGTCAATTCTTTCTGCAACAAGTCTCGTAGTACGCATCACGTACACGAACTCTGCTTTGAGTCACCCTTATTTTAGGAGGGGGAGCCATCGGACGTATGGAGTGGGTGGAAAGCTTAAGCAGCCACTATCGACCATATGCATCCCCGAATTGCCTTGTTAGTGAACCCCAAACGTAGGTCAGTCTTTAGGTCATTCTTATTTGCATCATGTCATTTAGACATAGTAGGACCCGGTCCCAGGTACCGTGTTCCTTTGTAGGAAACCTGTCCAAATTGTGTCAAATGGACTCGTTGGCCCAAAGTGACATTCAACCATCCTATGTGCTAAATGTTGCATCTTTGAGGATAGAAAGGTCATTTGGCGGACTAATATTTGGGGATGAAGGGTGAAAAATGAAGCAAGTTATATTTTTCTTTCACAACATTTTCAAGAAAAAGACAAAAAAAAATGAAAATGAAAACCCCAAAAAGATTTTACACTTTCCCATAATTTTTCAAAAATAAAAAAAAACAAAAAGAAAGAGAAAATCCAAAAAAAGGTTTCACACTTTCCCATAATTTTTCAAAAATCAAAAAAAAAAAAAATAGAGAAAAAGAAAATCCAAAACTTTACATGTTTTTAAAAAAGGACAAAAAAAATATGTTTTCCAAATTCATGTTTTTTAAAATTATCTTTCATATCCGATCTTCCCGAACTACGCGAACCTGATTCTCGTCTTTCGGGGCGGGATACGTAGGCAGCCCACATAGGGTCCGGTCTTCCTAGTGAGTCTTAGGTTCTTGGCTTTGCGGGGTCTTAGCCAAATCTTGCATGTCTAGCCACATCGGTCGTTTTCGCAAAAAAAAGCTATTTTTTCAAAGTAGTTTGTTATCACATGTCTTATAGATCAGAGTCTACAACGATGTCCGTCCATGTGAATTTGCATGTCTAGCCACTTTTGGCCACATCGGCTATTTTGCAAAATTGGGTCATTTCGCAAAAGTGGTGTAATGACCCATGTCTTAGGATTCTGAGTCCACAACTAGGTGTCATACTACTTTAACGCTCATCCTTCTTCAATTTGCATCTTTAGCCACTTTTGGCCACATCGGTCATTTTGCAAAATGGGCCACTTTTGCAAAGTAATTTCTAGGGCCATGATTGTTGGGAGTTTGAAGTTATATAAGCACTAGTAAGGTATTTTCATGCCTTTGAGATCACCTTTGTTGAGTTTGCACTAATAGTCACTCTTGGCCACATGGGTCCTTTTACAAAAATAGTCCAATTATGCCTTGCATGCATCCAATAGGAGGTGACATAGTGTCTTGAATCACTAACTCTATTTGGTCTAGTTTTTCTTATTCATGCATGGACCGATTTACCAGAGCTCTAGCATGACAGATACCCCAGGACCATTGCATTTGGGAGCTTCCTTGAAAAGATTTTTTAAATATATTTTTAAGTCTGTTTTCATGTTTTCTTTTACTTTCTTGTCTTGTCCAGTAGTTTTGAATCTTTTAGGTGGTGTAAGAGTTTGTCGAGTCTTTTGTCATCGTACTTCCCATTTGTATTTTAAAAAACCAAAAAAATGATAAATGAAAAACTCAAAAATATTTTTGTTTTTAGTTTATTTTATCCATCATTTTTCCAGAACTACGCTTGGTCTGATTCATGTGGAACATGATACGTAGGCAACCTACATAGGGTTCGATAAAATCATTTTTAAAATTTAAAAAAAAAGGAGAAAAAAAAAGAGATGAAGTTGTGGGATGTGAAAAATCAGAGAAAGAAAGAGCGATAATCGTAAAGAAAAGAGAGGAAATGAAGAAGGAAAGAGCAAGAGGAGTAAAATCGGGATAATGCTATATGACCCTACGACCCTCAAAGCCATTTTTGAACCGTTAATTGTCGCTAGGTGCATTGCACGCAATGTGATATGTATATATGATAAATGCCCTAACATGTTGGCTTCGTTTTGCTCTTCTTTGTTACATTTATTGTTATCATAACAGAGGGTGGTTAGTTTGTGGCACTTTGGCGATTCATCCATACAATACTAGGTCAAAGCGCCAGACAGTCATGAATACCAAAGAAACAGACACATGTGTTGTTGATCCACCTAAAGGGATTGTTGAGTCAGAATCTGAGTTGAAGGAGGAGGTCATAAGGTTGAAAGGACAGATAGCCAAAATAGACCAAGCCTGGATTAGTGGGTGTCCCCCACCACTATTTCCCACTAACCACTCTAAAAGCCTTGTCACCATTCCGCCGCTGTCACAAATCCAGATTCCTACTGCTGCTGATATCTCCCACAACCTTTTCACAACCCAAACCACCTCATAGGAGTCAATGAGTCACTTGGTGAAGAAAATTTGATTGAAGTTGGCGAAGGTCAACTCAGTGGCTAAGATGTAGAGCTTGGTGATTGGAAAGACACTCCTTTCTTAGATAGCCAAGAAGGAGTTTTTGGTGGTTCATTTTGTTGTCATTTCTGTCGTCCGGATTATTTCAGGGTTGTAATCTGGATATGGTCTTGTGGCTCAAACCCTTCTTCTTCTTCTTCTTATTTTTCCTAATTTGTTTTATTATAGTAACTCGTCTAGTGTTATCTAGGATTGTTCCAGGGTTGTAACCCACGTCTATATTGCTTGTTTTGTTCAAACTCTTTTCACCGTCTGTCTAATGCAATCTCCTATTTTCTGTTAATTCTAGTCAGTTATTGTTTAGGTCATTTTTTCTTTTTCTTTTCATTCTGACTCTAGTGACATGACATGCACTCATAATTCTCAGCCTGGTCTTGAAAGTTAGTTTAATCGTGAAGCAATGAAACAGTTTTGAATATGATAAAATGATGCATTTGAGGAAAACAAGTAAAGATTCACGCATTCTGAGATAACCTGAAGCTTGAATTGAGTGGAACTAAGGTAGTTGGTTTGAGAAATCAAGACGTTGATGAGAGCATACAATAAGGGAATGTATCTCAAGCAGTTTGAGGTAGATCAATCAGTGCTGAAATGCATTCTTCCATATCAAGGTAAGGTCGAGTCAAGTCTGCTTCGAACAGGCAAGGGTCATTCATTGGGATAAAGGTATTGCCCATTGGCACTTTGTGTTTGTGTTGATGCAATCAAGAAACATTGTGCATGGTTCTTCTGCCTATTTTCAGTTGCATGTTTGTATATGGCATTTTTAAAGTTTGGTATGACGAAGACATTTTATTCTGCTATCCAAACACTTTTATCTTTTGCTACCCATTTTGAACCTTAATTTGTTTTATTTCAAACCCCTCTTTTGGAATCAGAAATAGAGTTAGGAACTAGAATAAAAAGAGAAAAAGAAGAAAAAAAAGGAAAAAAAAAGAGGAAAAAAAAAGAGAAAAAGAAAGAAATATGAACAAGTCAGGTCAGGTTGGAACTACGTTCGGCCTGATTCCTTTTAAGGATACGTAGGCAGCCTCACCTGAGGTTCGGTCCTATTAAAACAAAAATAAAATAAAAAAAATAATAATAAAAAAAAAAAGAATTCCCCAAACCAAGAAACTGGGGCAGAAGTTTTAATTTTGGCCAAAAGATCTTATTCTAAAAGTTGTAATTTTTAACCCTTTCATCATAAATTATTTTGAGCCTTCATGCCAACCTTTCTTTCCAACCCTGTCCAAAAACCTACATTACAGTCCAAAGAAAGACCTTCCGACCAATCTTTGAGGATGCCAAAGCAAGTTTGTGGTGAAGGTATGATTTTCTTGAATCATGGGTAATACCTTGTTCTCAGCACACACAGAGAAATGATAAAATGGGAGAGTCTTATTGGTGAAAACTCTTAGGAGCACCATAAGACGATGGTGAGTTAGAGAAAGAGCAAAATGAGAGAGGATTGATGGTGAAAACCCTTCGGGCACTACAAGTCGAATAAGGATCGTGAATCAGATAGGATGATCGGAGCATTGAAACCCAGTTTCATGGCACAGATGTATAACAAGAGTAGAACAATAGACTTGCTTGACAGATTAGGCTGCTCAATCCAAAAATGCATGTCATAGTCATTAGAGCTGGTGTCCATATGTGATAAGTTTCTACTTGGTAAATTTCTTGTTTGATATCATCTCTTTCCATTGTCCCCTACTCCGTTCCTCTTGCTTTGTTCAACTTCTCTTTTTGAGTCCATTCGGTCAGAACAAGTGAGAAATGACTTCAAAGTTTGCTACCAGCTTTTCAATTGCATAGAGCGGCATCTGGCTAGCACATCAAAGCGGCATAATTCAGGAAAGAACAATATGCCCATTTATTTGATAATGGTCGACATGCTTTTGGATTCATGTGAAATGCAGAAGTTTGGTAAATGTCAATTCATGAGCAAGACATCGAGTATAAGGTACTGGGCTTGAACGGATCAGAGGTGTTTTCATTGATAAGGGTTGATAGATAAAGTGGTTAACCAATAACAAGCAAGGTCTTCCAAGTGGAAATCAAAGTTATCATGGCAAGTGAAGGAGCAAAATCCCTCAAGGTCAAGGCCACAAACTAACCACCATGTTTAAACTCACAAATTTTTCTTTGTCTGAAACAAGGATGAAGCCTATGTTTATGTCAAAGCTTGAATATTTCAAGTGTAACGCCCTAATTCTGCTTATACAAAGTTTATTGAGAAGATCACGCATCACCCCTAGGAGATGCACTTCCTAGTCTAGGTCTTTCAAATATATTTTTGTTTAGGAGACGCACATCTTAAAGTGAGATTTTACCCCTAGGAGACGCACTTCCTAGTTTTGGTTCATTCAAGTTTTACTCCTAGGAGACACACTTCCTAGTTCGAGTCATTTAAGTTCATCTCTAGGAGATGCACTTCCTAGTTCTAGTCATTTAAGTTTCACCCCTAGGAGACGCACTTCCTAGTCTGGGTCTTTCAAGTTATATTTTTGTTTTAGGAGACAAACCTCTTAGATTGAGACTTTACCCCTAGGAGACTTACTTCCTAGTTTTGGGTCATTTAAGTTTGTTCCTAGGAGACGCACTTCCTAGTTTGAGTCATTGAAGTTTTACCCCTAGGAGACGCACTTCCTAGTCTGGGTCTTTCAAGTCATATTTTGTTTAGGAGACGCACTTCCTAAATTGAGATTTCATCCCTAGGAGACGCACTTCCTAGTTTGGTTAATTTGAGTTTATTCCTAGGAGACGCACTTCCTAGTTTGAGTCATTGAAATTCACCCCTAGGAAACACACTTCCTAGTCTGGGTTTTTCAAGTTATATTTTGTTTAGGAGACGTACTTCCTAAATTGAGATTTTACCCCTAGGAGATGCACTTCCTAGTTTTGGGCCATTTAAGTTCATTCATAAGAGACGCACTTCATAGTTTGTGTCATTGAAGTTTCCCCCTAGGAGACGTACTTCCTAGTTTTGGTTCATTCAAGTTTTACCCTTAGGAGACGCACTTCCTAAATTGAGATTTTACCCCTAGGAGGCGCACTTCCTAGTTTTGGGTTATTTAAGTTCATTCATAAGAGACGCACTTCATAGTTTGAGTCATTGAAGTTTCCCCCTAGGAGACACACCTCCTAGTTTAGGTCTTTCAGGTTTTACTCTTAGCTGACGCACTTGCTAGTCAAACACTCTTGGTTTTGCTCACAGGAGACGCACATCCTAGTAGAGTCTTTAGTTTAATCTTATCATTACACCAATAGCATAAGTGGTTTATAGTTTTTCTAACAACTCACAAATCTCCCAAGTGCAAACTGGGGCAGAAAATTTTCGTTTGTTTTGTTATTTTGATTGTAGGAACCCACCTGGAGAACGAGGGAATTCATTTCAAAGTTTTTTTGAAAGTTCAAGTCAGTAGAAGGCGCCCACCTGGAGAACGAGGGAAGTCATTTCAAATTCAATTCAAGTTAAAAGTAGCAGAAGCTCGCGGCAAGAATGAGAGGCGACAGTAGATGACCAACAAAAGTAGCATTAATCCAGAATAAAATAAGAAAAAACAACAAAAAAGAAGAAGAATGAAGTTGCACCTGCAGCTAGCAAGCGTCAAGGTTCAAATCTAAAGTCAGCATGATGACCATTCAAGACTCAAGATCAAGCTTCAGAAGACTTATATATAGGAATCTTGTAACTCATAGTTGACAGGTTTAGTTAGTCTTTTTCATTTTCGATTTTGATGTAATAACAGGGCCGCGGACCGGGACCTCGACGGAACGGAACCTCAATCGGCTCTCCACCTCGGTAAACTCCTCCGTTCTTCTCACTTTTGACCTACACATGGCCTGATTCCTTTATAGCCAAGGATATGTAGGCAGCTCAGATACCAGGGCTCGGTCACATTCTTCTTTCTTTAGTTTTAGGTCCCTCTAAATAAGGGTCGGATCAAAAAACTTGTCTAATCGTTATTTGTCTAAAAACTCTTCTTGTTTCCAGTCAAAGAGGGGCAACTGTAGATATGTAATTTTTTACCCTCTCCGAGATATTATACTTTTTAGCGTTTAAATATTTTGTTTAGGCTTAATATCTCTTTTACTTCATTTTATCACAAAAACAAAAATATACAAATATATAGTTTCATATTATAGTTTACTTTAATTAATTAAAATTGGTTTTACATTTTAAAAGGAAAAAGTTTAAGTTTCTTCTTTAATTAATTATGGGATTTAAAAATAAACCCCAAATTTGGAGCCCAATTTCGGATATTTTGAGCCCAAATTGAGCAACCCTACCCAATTAACTTGGCCCATGACCCCTAAGACCAACCCTAACCTATTTTCTTCTTCTTAAACACATAACACCTTACACCCTAACACAAAAAAAAAATGATCCCTCAACTAACAACGCCGCTGCCACCCTACTCCATAGCTGGCGAGCTTCTCCAAAAACCGGTGAAAACTAATCCCTGAAGCTAAGAAAAAAACCAACCTCTGCCCAGAACCCGGAGGAATCGCCCTTCGTCATCACACCACCATAGCTAGCTCCGCCGCTCCCTGCATCCTCTCCGTCGTCCGCCAAAGTTGACCACCGGGGACGACTACTGTTCTTCTTTCTCACTCGTCTCCCCGTTTCTCTATCACTATCGCGACGGGGTGACAGATCTGGCCAGGAAACGCCATAAACAGCGACCCTATCTCCCTTCACTTCGCTGCTGCCAGCGTCCAGCCGAAAAACCAAAAATAAAAGAACGGCGACACTTCGATCAACTATAGTGGTTGGATGTTCGATTGAGGTGTGTTGTTCGAAGCTGAAGGTCGCAGTCATTGTCCTTGATTTTTAGCTATTCTTCAATCAAATTTTGTCGTCGGGTCGTGCACAGTCAGTCCGAGCGTATCTTTATTTTCATTGACTTTACTCATTTAAAAGAATCAACCTTAGGTTTAATTCTTCCCACTCTTACTTCTATTTTGACGTCAATTTTGAATGTGATATGGATAGCAAGATACCTATCTATTATTTCTCGATTTTTCTTGGCTTAACTGTTGGAATTGATAGAAGGATACTATCTGATTTCATTTTGTTAAACTTGAGCTTCCATTGAGGTTGTGGTTTTAATTAGGTCCTGTTTTTCTCGATCTCGTTATATTTGGATTAAAGCTTGGTTGTCTGGCTCCGAGTCATATCTTAATTCTTAAAGCTTAAATTAAGTTATTAGTTCACTCCTTAGTCATAATCAAGAATCCAACAGTAATGACTCAATTTATAAGGTCATTTTCTTTCTTTATATACAAGAAGGTTTGTAATTTA
Source organism: Nicotiana knightiana (assembly GCA_005239525.1). NCBI lineage: Eukaryota > Viridiplantae > Streptophyta > Magnoliopsida > Solanales > Solanaceae > Nicotiana > Nicotiana knightiana. The sequence goes on from ML393053.1 coordinate 10,833, forward strand.
TTTTGCTCAGATCGTGCAAATTTCTTCCATTTTTCTTGGAACGATTTAAGTGTTATGCATGTATGTTCTAGTGATTTGGTCCTCTTGGTTAGGTTAGTATTTTTAGTATTAGTTGTTGGCAAGATATGTCTAGTAATCTTATTATTTTAGTCACATGCTTAAAGAGGATATTTGATCAAAAATGATGATTAAAGAGGATACATTTTGGTTTATTTTATTTCTACTTTTCTTCCATAAACACTAGGAGCATATTTAGGCCGTTAACACGGGGGTAGGCAAACATTTAGGACATTTGTGATTTAATTTTTGTTGAGGCGAGAGGTTGTCCCTTTAGTCGATTATCTTATCCGGGGAATGCCCCGAGTAGTTTGTATATAATTTTATCCGGGTTATGCCCCAAAGTGAATGTAACTGAAGGCCAAAGATGGAACAATTTGAGTAAGCATAGAATAGGATGTTTATTTTTTTTATTTTTCTTTTGTTAGGTGGGGACGACCTCGAGCCTCTTGTGTGTTTATTTTTCTTTTCTATGTTTATTTTTACCTCAATTTGAATATTTTAAAAGCCAACTAGATCGCGTACGCAACTATGACTTTCATGGGACTTGGGGAATGCCTAACACCTTCTCCCCGAGTCAAATGAGCCCCCTTACTTACAACTCTGGTGCAGACTTAATTTTGGAGTCCAAAGTCTTTTAAAAGGATTTTTTTTTTTTTTTAAAAACGGTGACCTGACACACCGAAACCAAATGTCTGACTTTGAGTTAATCCTTTTGAACATAATTCTTTGTCACTTATCTAAATTGAGAATCCCTTTCAATCTTCACAAAACCTTTTTATTTATTTAAGAAGGTTTAGTGAAGTTTATGTTTAAAAAAAGGGGTGTGACGGTGATAGGCGCAAGATAGTCAGGTTTTGATGTTGAAAATGAAGATCTCCGGAAAGTAATGACAGAATCTCCTGTAAATTTGTATGACCATCGACAGAGTCAGTGTTTCTAACAAGTGTAATGGACGCAAGGTCAAGTTGCCCAAGAAATCAAGGCCACAAACTTACCACCATTTTAAAACTAACAATTTTTACTTTGTTCGGTACAGGAACAGAACAATTTTAGGAAACAGTTCGTGAAAAAAAGAACACCACCAAGTGAAGTTCTCAAATCCTTAGTTTTCTTCTAATATACATGTAATAATGTTATTCTTAGTTTCATTATAGGGAATCAATACCCTATCTTCAACACAGGGTACCACATCCCCTGGTCGCATTACTTATTGCCAACACAGGGTACTACATTCCCTGGCTGCATCTTATTGTCAGCACATGGTACTACATCCCCTGGATGCATTATTTTCTGCCTACGTAGGGTACAACATTCCCTAGTAGAATCTTAGAGAGCCAAGAGTCTTTGTCAACACAGGGTACTACATCCCCTGGTCGCGTTATTTTCTGCCTACATAGGGTACGACATTCCCTAGTAGCACCACAGAATGCTGCAAGCATTATCTTATTGACCAACACAGGGTACTACATCCTCTGACTGCAATTATTTTCTTCCTACATAGGGTACAACATTCCCTAGTAGAATCTCAGCGAGCCATGAGCCTCATCTTATTTCCAACATAGGGTATTACGTCACCTAGTTGTATTTCTCGTTGGTAACATAGGGTACGACACTCCCTAGTAGTATCACAATGAGCCAAGAGCCTCATTTTATTGTCAGCACAGGCACTACATCCCCTGGTTGTATTTATCATTGCTAACATGGGGTACGACATCCCCTAGTAGCATCTCAGAGTGCCACGAGCCTCATCTTATCGTCAACACAGGGTACTACATCCCCTAGTTGCCTTCATTCTTGTTAACACTGGTACACATCCCATATTTTTTTTTTTTAAATATGTCTTTTTCAATTCTTTATTCTGCAGTAGCAAAGATAGTTTAATGTGCTTCCAATAACTCATAAAAATTTCCTAGTGCAAACTGAATTTTTGTTTGTTTGTGATGGCTTGTAGGTTTTTCCGCAAAGCACGGATTGGATGTGCAAAA
>ML393055.1:11171-31181 GCA_005239525.1 Nicotiana knightiana
CTCAACCATGTGGTTACTACTCCTAAAAATTAAAAACTACCTACACCCGGTTCAATTAAAAACCCTTGGAAAAGAACCGTGGTCCAAAGAAAAACCAAGGGGGAATTACTACACTACCTAAAACAAAAAAAATCTTTTTGGTATTTTCTTTAGTCTTACTTCCCTCAAGAGAACTGTCTAGGAGATCCATCGTCGGGAAGAGTCCACATATTTCTAATTTTTTTTTCTGTTTTGTTCTACCTAAAAAAAAAGACTACAGAAAAGCTACAAAACTTAAAAGAAAGAAAAAACTTACTAACAAGAAAATCTAAAACAACTAACAAGAAAACAAACTAAATACAACAACTCACAACAAATATGTACAGCACCCCACACTTAAATCATGCAATGTCCTCAGTGCATCACATATAGACAAAACAAGAAATAAAAGTAAGGTCCAAGAAACTCCCTGCTCTAGTCGCGTCGACATCCTTTCCATTAGTTTTTTCTTTCCATGCTCCTTCGAACAAGTGATTGAATCACTTTATGCCTCCACTTTGAACTTATGAATTGGATCCCAAGTTTTGAATCTGCTCTATGATCATGCTCATGGGGTGGTGGAACGAATTTGCTTGGCCCAATAAAACAATGTAGTAATCTGCGCTTCTTGGCCTTTCGATGAAATGTGTACTCTCGACTTTCTGGCAAGAAGAATTCTAGAATATAGGCATCTTGTTCTTTATTCCTTGGCTCCACAAGTAGTTCGGATGACTCTATTTTCATATCATCATCCAACCACAATGTGAAAAAATGGTTGGAGTGTGTATCAACATCCTCAACACTAATGACACTAGATTCAACAAAATATGTATCATCAATGTCCTTGGTTAAGTCTAGTATCTTTTCTACCACATCGATATCCTCAAAATCCAGCCTGGCCTTCTCCACTAGCACTTCATGTACGTCATCATCCATGGGTTCTTTGTTCCTATTAACCAAATAAGGTGGCAGTGGTTTCAGTTCCAACCTGGGTGGTTCTTCAACAGCTGGCTTGGCCGGTGGGCTCTCTCTTTTCTCTAAGTATAATGGCTCAAACTCGAGAGCCTTCGGCCAGACCCCTTTTTCTTCAAGTGCTAACACCCAATCTGCCAGTTCTTCACCGTTCATATCATCTAGATCCATCAAACATTCAGTCAAAGAGTCCCCAACAGTCAGGGACGCATCATCTTCTTCCGGGATCACTTTCACATCATGAATAAGAGAGAAGTTGGCGAACTAACTTGGTCACCTCATAGACTTCTGCACGTTGAAAGTGATTTTTTCATCATTGAGCCTCATCTTAAGTTCACCAGTCTCACAGTCAATAAGGGCTCTGCCTATGGCCAAGAATGGTCTTCCCAAGATTATGGGAATTTCCTCATCCACTATACAATCAAGTATCACAAAATTAGCAGGGAACACAAACTTCCCCACTTGCACCAATACATCTTCAAGAATGCCTGACGGTCTCTTTACCGTCTTGTCAGCTAGCTGCAATAACATTGAAATTGGTCTGGCTCTACCAATTCCCAGTCTTTTATATATGGCCAGCGGCATCAGATTAATGATGTCCCCCAAATCACATAGAGCTTTGGCGAAAGCTAAGTTTCCAATGGTACAAGGAATTGTAAAACTCCATGGGTTAGACAACTTTTCAGCAATAGGACGCGTCACCACCGCACTACAAGTCTGAGTAAGGGTGACAGTAGCCAGATCTTTGAAGTCAAATTTTCTGGACATCAAGTCCTTCATCATTTTAGCGTAACCAGAAATTTCCTTCAACGCATCAATCAATGGTATATTTACCTGTATTTGCTTTAGCATGTCCAAGAAATTTTTATACTGTTCATCCTTTTGGTATTTGGCCAGCCTCTGAGGGAATGGAGCTGGCGGTCTCTTTTTCCCAGTGATTTGGGACTTCTCTTTCTCAGCTGCCACCTCAACTACCGGCTCCTGGGCTATCTCCACTTCTTTTTCGGTCTCACTTTGTGCATTGGGTTCTTCTTTAGTAGGTTTCACTGTTACCTTGATCAAGTTTGTTGAATCATCAAGTTCAATCGGCATGGGTACCAGTGTCTCGGCTTGCCTGCTTTTACGAGCTCTCTCCAATTCCAAGTCTAAGTCCCTTCCATTGTGGAGAGTCACTGCCATCAGCTGCCTTGGGCCCTGGTCCGTAGGATTTACCTGAGTATCTGCAGGTACAGTCCCACGAGGATGATTGTTCATTGCCATAGATATCTGGCCCAACTGTACTTTAATATTCTTAATAGCTGCATCATGTACATCTACTCTCTCGCTGATTTTGGCATTTTGCCCAATAACCTGCTGCATCATAGCTTCTAACCTGGAGAACCCATCTTCTTGCCTTCCCCCCTGTTGATGTTGAGGAGGATAGTATGCTTGTTGTTGATTCTGATGGTTATAACCTTATGGCCTCTGATATGGTGTTGCATTACCTTGTGGTCTCATGACACCCATATTTCCACTGTTCTGCTATTAGTGAGGTGGTCTATACGGTTGAACTTGCTGACCCCAGTTCTGCCCCCCTTGTCTCTGGCTTCCATAATTCGACACATNTACAATGTGTACCTGCTTTTTTTGCCCTGATTCCTCCACCTTCTTAGTTAATATGCTCATTTGTGTTATCAAGGTGGCCACGTTCTCTGCAATAGTATTGGATGGATCAAATGGCACTGAGTGAACTACAGGAATAATGGGTGCATTCCTTGTTATCCATCCTGAATTCTGTGCCATATTATCAAGCAAGATCTGACTCTCTCTCCACGTTTTGCTCAAGAATGCTCCACTAGCTGAAGCATCAACATTTGCCTTCACAGTATCAGCTAGACCCATATAAAAATACTGCCCCAATATCTGCTCTGGGATACCATGATGTGGACAGATAACCAACATTTCCTTAAATTGTTCCCATGTCTCCTGTAATGTTTCAACTGGTTTCTGTCTGAAACTCAAGATTTCATCAATTTGTTGAGCAGTCTTGTTGGGTGGATGAAACTTGTTCATGAACTGCTTAACTAACTCCTCCCATGTGGTAATGGAATATATGGGGAGTGAGTTTGGCCAAGTCTGGGCAGCTCCAGTCACTGAGAATGGAAACATCAACAGTTTTATTGCCTCCTCAGTGACGTTTGGCTGCCTCTGTGTTTTGAAAATTGACAGAAAGTTCTTCAAATGCTGCTGGGGGTCTTCGATGTACGACCATGAGAATAGTCCCTTGTTTTGCAACAAGTGTAGAATATTATTTTTAATCTGGAAGGACTCGGCTTGTATCTGAGGGACTAGTATCACAGTGGCCAAATTCTCTGCCGTGGGTTGGCCCAGTCATATAAAGGAGCCTCTGCCCCTATTTGAGCGACTGGGTCTACCACAATATCCCCATTGTTGATCCTGTTATTTGTATCTTCCATGTCGGGTTCAAGTTGTTCAATTGATGGTTGCTGTTTGCTTTTCCGGTTGGCCCAGTTTAGGGCCTTGAAAACTTTCTCGGGGTCTGATAAGCCTTCAACTACTTCACTAGTTCTCGATGGGTTTCTAGGCATGCACTTGTACAACCAAGTTAGCAGACGTTAAACTTTCAATGTATAAATGAAAATTGAAGAAAATTGACTATATTTCAGAATTTTGTATTTCTTCCAACTCCAATTGATAACACCGTAAATTCCCCAGTAACGCGCCAAAATTTGATCACGCTCAACTATGTCTTATAGGAAGACTAAACGGGCGCTGCAAATATAATCCGGGGTATTATGACCAGAGTCGATCCCACGGGGAATTTACTTCTCAATCAAGTCGTCAGAATAGGCAACTTTTACTTAATCAATTCTCTCAAGACTTTTGAATATTAATTGGTGATGTATTACTATTTCTACTAACAAAATCAATAAATTAACAATGAACTGACAATATGGTGTAAGCAATTATAATAAAGGTCTAAGGTTATGGTTTCCCTCGTCGGTGAACTTCCTTCTCGGATACTTCTTATAGTTTGATTAGTTGTCTCTATCAATCTACCATAAATCTCTCTCAAGTAATTATGATAATTTACTAGACGCACTCTCTCAAGTTACGCTAGCTAGATTGCATTACAGTTCACTTTAGATTGCACCCGAGGTATCGTTATTTCTAATCCAACCTCTAAACCCTCGGTTATGACTTTCGTCTATACTCTGGGAGTGGTGTTGTTCAAACAATTACCTAAATATGCACTCTCTCTCAAGTAGATACATAATAAATAGGCACAGCTAATTGAGGGCCCTTCAATCAACTACAACAAGAACGTAGTTGAACAAATAGAGTTTAATCAACCAATCAAAGCTATATTAATATCACAATAAGTTCATCCCCAACGGGTTCCACCAAAACCCTAGATTAAGGAAATTAGCTACTCATGCTCATAATAATCAACTCTAAAATAACTTGCATAATTAAACTACAAAGTAATGAATAAAAGCTGTAAAAATCGATGTTTGGCTTCTCTGAGTAGTATTCCACATGTGTCTCTTGCCTCTAATGGCATCTTCCCTTCAAATTTGTGTTTTTAGGTCTATTTATATGCTTGGGATAAACCCTAAACATGTAGGAGACTTCTATTCAAACCGGGAAACACTTAAAATCTTCAAAACTCGGATTTGACCGGATCAGGGGCCAGGCGTTACAGGCCAAACGCCTGGATAACGCCTGGCCAGGGCCTGGCATTTTGGCTCTAGCGCTTGGATAACGCCTGGTCTCACCAGGATTTATAGCCCAAACGCCCGGCAAAAGCCTGGTGTGACCAGGATTTTTAGCTCAAACGCCCGGGTAATGCCGGCTTCACTCCTATTTGACTTTTGAGCATATTTTCAATGTTTATGCATCCATTCAACTCGGCTTCCATTTCCAATTCACCTACACATGAAATAGACTCCATTAGGCACATACGAAATGTATTTTTATCATTAACTTATATAAAATGCAAGGCATATAACGTGTTCAACCATGAATTCTAGCCACACATCAGTGGGGAAGAGTGAGAATGAATTTTGAAAAATGTTTTCCCTTCTCTTAATAGTGAAACATTGGTGACGATTCAATCAGTTTCTTGTCTAATTCGATAGTATATTAGAATCGAAAACAATAATGCCTCTTTTACTCGCTTATCCTCTATTTCCATGGCTGCCATAAAAATCATAATACTGTTTAATTTTATGGGTTATTGCATGGTGTATTTGGTGTTGTTTTTGTTGGGGGTGATAGTGTGAGGGCAGTGATGAGTTTGTGATGATGGTGGACGAGTGGAGGTGACTATGCCTTAATCGAAGAAGAAGAAAGTGGGCCCCACATGAAAAAATAAAATAAAAAAAATTTAAGAGCTTTCACACACCCAAAGTTGTGTGAAAATAAATCATTTTGCCAAGTCAGCTCGGGGTGTCCACGAAACACACTTGTGTCAAGTTAAAATATATCTACTTCATCATTGAGTCGGCTGGAGTACTGTGAGATAGACATTTGATGCCAACTTTCGGTGTCTCTTTATATATTTTTCCAGAAAAATAGAAAGTCGAGGGTTATCATTATATTTAGGATAAAATAAGCATTTTTAAAATTTGATTAAATGGAGAAAATGTTTGTTTATCACCAAAGCTATAGATTACAAAAACAACATATTTTTTGTTTATTGTTTGTTTTGAATAGGTAAAATACCTTTATCACCAAACAGCTACCACACATATTCTCATGAGAGCTAAAGGGTAGCTCGGTGCACTATGCTTCCACTATGTGCAAGCCCGGGGAAGGGGCAGACCACATGGTGTATTCTACGCAGCCTTACCCTGCATTTCTGCTTGAGACTTGACCCGACTTGTTTTTTTTTGCATAATTAACTAAATGAGAGAAAAATTCATATGGTACATTAAACCATGTCTTTCAACGATGAAAATAAGGCCTAACGTATAAAGGCCTGTCCAAGAAATAGTATTTCTCAATTAACAATCGACATGACAATGGTGCATATTTTATAAAGCTTGTTGACGCTATAGATTATAGGAAAAAAAATTCATGTCCTTTTATCCTTTGTTTGGGACTTACTAGCAAACAAAGGTATTCACATCACATGTTTCATGTCAAAATGGCAAATCAACACGTATACCCAACATATTTCTTTTGTACGTACTAGAAGCTTACACTTCTCAAATTAAAGTACAATACATATTTCATTGTATACCTGCAGCCGATGTAGAATGGAAGTTGCTCTACCTCTGACTACCATGTTGCATATCAAAATGCTCCTCCTTTTGCAATAGAGATTGAAAATCTTATTCTATGTTTGATGAGATTATATAGACTGAACATCTTTGAATTCACTCGACAAAGTTTTCTTATTGATTAATTTGGACTATATGTATAGTTTAAAATGACCCAACCTTAAGGGTGTGTTTGGTACGAAGGAAAATATTTTTTATGGAAAATAATTTTTCATGTAAAATGTTTTCATAAAAAAATGAGTGATTTTATCATTTATTTTTCCTTGTTTGCTTGGTGAGTGGAAAATATTTTCTAGTGTTTTATTAGAGAGTAGAAAATATTTTATTATTTTACTCTCCTCACTCCCCCCCCCCCCCCCAAGTCACTAAAAATTCACACAAACCCAAAGGAACTAATGTGATGCTTTACTTTTATACGCAAAAATAACGTTGAATTTTACGCTCCATAACTAAAAAGAAAATACTCTTTTTTTGGTTGAAAAAGGAAGTACTCTTTCTACAACATGAAAATAAAGTACTCATTTTATTAAAATAAAAGAAAATGCTCATTTTGTTGAAATGAAAAAAAATAAACTTTTTTTACATTATGAAAAGAAAAGTATATACTCCCTCTGTTTCAATTTATGTGAACCCATTTGACTGGACACGAAGTTTAAAAAATGAGGGATGACTTTTGAATTTACGGTATAAAATAAGGCACATATATTTTGTGTGGCTAAAAATTATTGCATAAAGGTAAATTGTTTCCAAATATAGAAAGGGGTCATTCTTTATGGCACAAACTAAAAAGGAAATAGGTTCAAATAAATTGAAACGGAGGGAGTATAATTTTTTGCTGAAATTAAGAAAAAAAATACGTTTTCTACATGCAAAAAAGTAGTTTTTTGTTAAAATGAAAAAACTACTTTTTATATCATGAAAAGATACTCATTTATTCAAATGGAAAAAAATCTATCTATTACATGCAAAGAAAGTACTATTAATAATATTTTTATTTAGGGAGGGAGTCAGGTGGAGGGGATGGAGTGGGTATGGGTGGGGGTTTGAGGTTGGGTTGGGGTTGCGGTTNCCCTTCTCTTAATAGGGAAACATTGGTGATGATTCAATCAGTTGCTTGTCTAATTCGATCGGATATTAGAATCGAAAACAATAATGCCTCTTTTACTCACTTATCCTCTATTTCCATGGCTGCCATAAAAATCATAATACTGTTTAATTTTATGGGTTATTGAATGGTGTATTTGGTGTTGTTTTGGTTGGGGGTGATAGCGTGAGGGCGGTGATGAGTTTGTGATGATGGTGGACGAGTGGAGGTGACTATGCCTTAATCGGAGAAGAAGAAAGTGGGCCCCACATGAAAAAATAAAATAAAAAAATTTAAGAGCTTTTGCACAACTAATAAATCATTTTGCCATGTCAGCTCGGGGTGTCCACGAAACACACTTGTGGCAAGTTAAAATATATCTACTTCATCATTGAGTCAGTTGGAGTATTGTGAGATAGACATTTGATGCCAACTTTCGGTGTCTCTTTATATATTTTGCAAGAAAATTAGAAAGTCGAGGGTTATCATTATATTTAGGATAAAATAAGCATTTTTAAAATTTGAATAAAGGGAGAAAATGTTTGTTTATTACCAAAGCTATAGATTACAAAAACGACATATTTTTTTTGTTTATTGTTTGTTTTGACAAGGTAGAATACCTTTATCACCAAACAGCTACCACACATATTCTCATGAGAGCTAAAGGGTATCTCGGTGCACTATGCTTTCACTATGTGCGGGCCCGGGGAAGGGGCGGACCACAGGGTGTATTCTACGCAGCCTTACCCTGCATTTCTACTTGAAACTTGACCCGACTTGTTTTATTTTTGCATAATTAACTAAATGAGAAAAAAAATCATATGGTACATTAAACCATGTGTTTCAACGGTGAAATTAAGGCCTAACGTATAAAGGCCTGTCCAGAAAATAGTATTTCTCAACTAATAATCGACATGACAATGATGCATATTTGATAAAGCTTGTTGGCGCTATAGAAATCGGAAAAAAAAATCCATGTCCTTTTATCCTCTGTTTGGAACTTACTAGCAAACAAAGGTATTCACATCACATGTTTCATGTCAAAATGGCAAAGCAACACGTATACCCAACATATTTCTTTTGTACGTACTAGAAGCTTACATTTCTCAAATTAAAGTACAATATATATTTCATTGCATACATGCAGCCGAAGTAGAATGGAAGTTGCTCTACCTCTGACTACCATGCTGCATATCAAAATGCTCCTCCTTTTCCAACTTGGATCCCATGAAATTCAGAGGAGATATGTAATCACTGAAATATTTCTTTGCTCCAATACTATTTTATGAAAGCAGTGGTTTGAACATGACTTTACTCCTCGCTTTGGGCATCCTTTTCACTTGGCTTCTTTTCTTCTTTTTCTTCCTGTTGAATCTTGTTGTAGTTTGATGTTCCTCAAATAATTCCTTTTTTCTGGATTCACCTCCTCTTCCTGCGCATACTCAACCACTTCTTGATTTTTAACCATTTTTTTTTCATAATGATTCTTATCCTTGTATATCTCTTGATTAATAATCAGTTTTCCATTGTTATTCTTTGTAGGTTCCTCACGTTGGCTTTTGGCTCATGGTTGATAGGCACTTCATCTTTCTTACTTTTTGTAGTGTTCTTTTTTTCAACATCATTGGACTCCAGGATGTCTATTTTCTGTATATTATTGCAATCCTTACCATCATCCCTTTCCCCACTACAACTTTCCCCTCCTTGCAATTGTGTCTCATTCATCAAATTATTGTCCACCACTGTAGCTTCTGCAATTCTCTTTTTTCAAGAGCTCTGCAATTCATCATTTTATGATCTAGTTTCCTACAATGTTTGGAATACTTCGGAATGTTCTCATACTCTATCTTTTGAGAGTAACCTTTCAAAGGAGAGTTCTCATCTTCCGAGCCTACCCATACACTGACAGGTTGAGGTTTTGTTAAGTCTACTTAAACTCTGATTTTAGCCATACTAGATCTGGTTTTACAAAAAGTAGTAGCATCTAGAGCCAAAGGAGTCCCAACATTGCTAACAATTTGCTTAACATAATGCCATGTATGCATATATTAAAAGGAATACCGGTAAGAGGACCCATACCGGCACAATAAAGATCTCTTCATCTGGTTTGAAATCCGGTGACCATATTTTTAGCCACATTTGTCACCCTGAAATTTAAATAAACCGTCTGAACCATATAGAATTGAAATAAACTTCATTAGTGAAGTCAGTGAACACATTATAATTTTCGTAGACTTCAATATTGGTGGAACCCTTAATCAAAAAAAGTTCCCTGAAGGTCGACCTAATCCTTTCAATTTGAGGGCGGGGCTTCAAGAATCTACCCGCAATTGTTAATTTACATTAATCAGCCTTAATCCTTTAAATTTGAGGGCGGGGCTTCAAGAATCTACCTTCTTGTTATCCTTCTGTAACGACCCGGTTTGTCGTTACGTAAAAAAAAAAACCTGCATTATAATTACTGTTATTGACATGTTATAGATTGGTTATTCTATTATTGATGTGTTAGAGTTGATAGGCTTGAAATCGGAATGGTTATATGAGAATTCAGTCACTTAGTCCTTAAGAATAGCCTTAAAATGAGAAAAAGTCAACTAAGAGTTGACTTATTGGCAAACAACCTCGGAATGTGGATTTTATGGTTCGAATAGCTTCTTGAGGTGATTTGGGACTTAGGAGTGTGTTCGGAATATTTTTGTGATGTCCGGTGTAGAATTAGGGCTTGTGATTTAGAATAGTTAAAATGGTGATTTGAAGGGTCATTTGGACTCCGAATTTAGTGTTCTTTATATGTACGAATTTATGAGATGACAAAGAACAGTTTGGTATAAAAATTTCTGAATTTCGGGACGTGGGCCCTGGGGTCGGGTTTTGACCAATTTCGGGATTTTGGAGTATTTTGATACATTTCGATTGGGATTAAATCCTTAGCATCTTATAATGATATACATATGATTGTTGGTAGATTTTGAGCACTCGGAGGTCGAATTTAGAGTCAAGGGCACTAAGGAGTAGTGTAGTAGCCGGTTTTGAGGTAAGTAACGCTTCCAAACTTGGAACTGAGGGTTCGAAACCCCAAACTATTTGATATTTGCTGTTAATTAAGGTCACGCACTTGCCAAGTGACGGGCATGCGGGCGTTTACCGAATAATTGTAGCCTGGCTCATCCCATGGCACTGTCTACTAGTTATCCCAGATTGATATCGTACTGTGAAGGTTGTAATTACCTTGAACGAAATAGAAATCATGCTAAGTATAAATGTTAAGGCTTCACGCCGATGTGTTTACACCGAAATGGTCGATTATTGCTGTCTCTATCTGTAATTATTGCTTTCATGTACTCAGTCCTGCTATAGTATATGTTTCATGCCTCAGTCTCGTAAGTTGCTACTTTATTCTATATTATTAATTGGTTTGAACTGATTTTCATATGTTAGAGCATTGTGAGTGAGACTGGAAGGTACTGACTGAGTGAGGCTTGGAGCTTGGTTTGAGACAACTATGAGGTCGGACTGCACACCGCAGCGATCCTGAAATCATGCCTTCGTTGGCTTGATACAGCGCTTGGGCTGAAAGGAGCCCCTCCGGAGTCTATACACCTTAAGTGAGCGCACAGATATTCCGGAGATGGATTTCTCCATGGTTATTATGTTCCGGAGATGGATTTCTTCGTGGTTATTATGTTCCAGAGATGGATTTCTCCGTGTTTATCATGTTCCGGAGATGGATTTCTCCGTGGGGGCTGGATCAACCTTTTTCCTCAGTACTTGGTGACTGTGTCACTTGTGTTTATGTCATATCCGTGATGGACTTCCCTGGGCCTGAAGGCCGTATGCTAGTACTGAGTGGACCACCCTATGAGAGCTTGATCAATGAGTACAAATCATTCTTGATTCTATATGAATTCATGCTGGTACGCAGAGTTGCAGACATATATTGATGCATCGTGTTTAATTCCTGATATATTACTGTCATGTCCAATTTATATATTGTTTTTTGAATTGTCGGAGTTTTAGTACGTCACTACCTCTCATCCCGTAGTTTGGTTTCGTTACTACTGAGTTGGTGTACTCACTTTACCCCCTGCACCTTGTGTGCAGATACAGGTACATCGGAATTTAGCTCGGGTCAGGGAGCACAACAGTTTCATCAGGGTTGACGAGGTAGTAGCTGGCGACCGTGATCTCCTCTTCTCTTTCCTTTCTACCTGTCGTATTTATTTTCAGACTATGTTAGTCATTTCTTTTGATTGTATTAAGTATTAGCAGCTCATGACTATGTGACACTGGATCCGGGATTAGTAGGATTTAGTCTTTGAATCTCATAAACAGGTTTTTCCAAAAATATTGGATTTAATATTAGTATCATTATTATTATAGATTTCAGAATTTGTTTAAAGTGGCATTCTATGGGAAATTGTATTTTGTTAGATAAAATGGGTGGCTTTCCTGATTCCATGATAGGCTCCATCACGACTCTGGAAATGGGTCGTGACAAGTTGGTATCAGAGCGCTAGGTTAAATAGGTCTCACCAGTCATGAGTAGGTTTAGTAGAGTCTTGCGGATCGGTACGGAGACGTCTGTACTTATCTTCGAGAGGTTGCAGAACCTTTAGGAAAAATCTCACATTCTTTGAATTCTGTCGTGCGACTCTGTTGAACTCTGAAACTAAACTTATGTTGTTTTCATTCTCTCACAGATGGTGAGGACTCGTTCTAATGATAGTGGTGACCATATCCCAGCAGGACCGGCTCGAGGTCGAGGCCGTGGTTGTGGTTGTGGCAGAGGGAGGGGTGCAGTCCGCATAGCAGCCAGGGAAGCACCTGTGGACCCTACCATTACTCAGGAGTAGGTCCTAGCAGCTGAGATTCCAGCGGGCAGACTAAGGCACCAGCAGTGCCCATTGTGATTCCGAGTCTTCAAGAGACCCTAGCCCAGTTTTTGACGGTGTGCACCAGCTTGGCATAGGACGTCGCTATGTCCACTACAGCTACTACTTCTCAGGCCGGGGGAGGCATCCAGACTCCAGCTGCCCGGACACCTGAACATGTCACCCAGGGACTTCAGACACCTGGGGCAGCCCCAGTGCAGCAGATTGCTCTGGTACAGGATTATGTGGTCCCGACTTTAGCTGATGATGAGCAGCGTAGGTTGGAGAGGTTCAGAAGATTCCAGCCTCCGACTTTTAGGGGTACAGAGGGCGAGGATTCCCAGCTTTCTTAGACAAGTGTCAGAGCTACGTATTGTAGGGATATTAGAAGCCAGTATGGTTCCATTCACTACATTCCAGTTTTCAGGAGCTGCACTTGCTTGGGGGGAGGCTTATGAGAGGCGTAGACCCGCTGATGCAGCGCCCCTTACATGGCACCAGTTCTCCATTCTCTTTCTAGAGAAGTATATACCACAGTCTCGCAGAGAGGAGCTGCGCAGAGAGTTCGAGCAGTTGCGTCAGGGAGACATGACCGTGATGCAGTATTAGATGAGGTTCTCTGAGTTAGCCCGTCATGCCATTTGGCTAGTTCCCACAGATAGGGAGAGGATTCTGAGATTTGTTGATGGTCTTGCTTACCAGCTACGGGTTTTTCTGACCAGGGAGAGGGTATCTGATGCTTCTTTTGAGGAGGTAGTTGATATAGCCAGGGAGATTGAGTCAGTGCGTCGGCAGGAGCGTGTTGAGAGAGAGGCCAGGAGGCCTCGAGGTTCTGGTAGTTATAGTGGTGATCACTCAGGAGGTCATTCTCGGCACAATAGAGGCAGACCACTCAGGCCTCCTCCTCCAGCTCGTCCAACTTACGGTGGTGCTTCATCAGGACACGATCCCCATAGCTCTCATCCGGACCGTTCCTCATCCAGTGCACTTCCATCCCAGAGTTCATTTCGGCCACCATCAGTTCAGGGTTCCTTAGCACATGGTTCTTCTAGCAGCTACCCTGGTCCCAGGTGTTCCCTTCAGACCCCATCGCTAATTGCTGGTAGAGGTTGTTTTGAGTGTGGG
Organism: Nicotiana knightiana; assembly: GCA_005239525.1. Classification (NCBI taxonomy): domain Eukaryota; kingdom Viridiplantae; phylum Streptophyta; class Magnoliopsida; order Solanales; family Solanaceae; genus Nicotiana; species Nicotiana knightiana. The sequence continues at coordinate 24,530 of ML393055.1, forward strand.
GATCCGGGTCGTATCAAGAGGCATTGTCCCCGCCTTTCTGGTGGTTCATTTTAGCACAGGAACTAGCCTCCAGCTTCAGCACCAGTTTCCGCACCACCCGCTCAGGCATCCAGGGGTGGAGGTCAGTCAAGCAGAGGCCGCCCCAGAGGGGGAGGTTGGTCAGGTGTAGGACAGGCTCGTTTCTATGCACTTCTGGGCAGACCAGATGCCATCGCTTCAGATGCAGTGATTACAGGTATTATCTCAGTCTGTCGCCGGAATGCTACAATATTATTTGATCCTATTTCTACGTATTCATATGTTTCTTCATACTTTGCACATTTCTTGGATACACCCCGTGAGTCCTTGTTTTCAGCTGTTCATATGTCGACACCGGTGGGGGATACTGTTGTGGTAGACCGGGTGTACCTGTCTTGTATTATATCTATTGGGGGTCGGGAGACCCGGGCATATCTATTATTACTTAGCATGGTTGACTTCGATGTGATTTTAGGTATGGATTGGCTATCTCCATACCATGCGGTTCTCGACTTCACGCAAAGACCGTGACCTTAGCGATGCCCGAATTGCCAAGGATTGAGTGGAGAGGTTCGGTGGAGTACGTGCCTAGCCGGGTGATTTCCTTTCTGAAGGCTCATCGTATGATTGACAAGGGGTGTGAGTCTTATCTGGCCTTTGTGAGGGATGTTAGTAGTGAAGAAGAAGGATGGATCCATGCGTATGTACATTGACTGAAGGCGGCTTAACAAGGTTACGATGAAGATCTGGTATCCTTTGCCCCGTATTGATGACTTGTTCGACCAACTTCAGGGAGCTAGGGTATTCTCCAAGATCGACTTGAGGTCTGGGTACCATCAACTGAAGATTCAGGATTCTGATATCCCGAAGACTACTTTTAGGACCAGATATGGCCACTATGAGTTTCTGGTTATGTCTTTTGGGCTGACCAATGCCCCAGCCGCGTTCATGCATTTAATGAACAGCTTGTTTCAGCCTACCTTGATTCATTCGTTATTGTGTTCATTGATGACATCCTGGTGTACTCTCGTAGCCAGGAGGAGCACGCTCAACATATGAGGGTTGTGTTGCAGAGATTGAGGGAGGAAAAGCTTTATGCAAAGTTCTCTAAATGTGAGTTTTGGCTTGGTTCGGTAGCTTTCTTAGGTCACATAGTGTCTAGTGAGGGTGTTCAGGTGGACGACGAAGATAGAGGCGGTGTAGAGTTGGCCCAGACCGTCCTCAGCTACGGAGATTAGGAGTTTCTTAGGTTTGGCGGGTTATTAACGTCACTTTGTGGAAGGATTTTCTTCTATTGCTTCACCTTTGAGCAGATTGACCTAGAAGGGTGCTCCATTCAGATTGTCCGATGAGTGCGAGGAGAGCTTTCAGAAGCTCAAGTCAGTGTTGACTACAACTCCAGTATTGGTATTGCCTACAGGTTCGGGTCCTTACACAGACTATTGTGATGCTTCTAGAGTTGGATCGGGAGCGGTTTTGATACAGGACGGTAGGGTGATTGCCTACCCGTCCAGACAGTTGAAGGTGCACGAGAAGAATTATCCAGTGCACGATCTTGAGTTAGCTGCCATCATTAATGCCTTAAAGATTTGGCGGCATTACTTGTATGGGGTACAGTGTGAGATTTTCACTGATCATCGTAGCTTGCAGTATCTGCTAAGGCAGAAGGACTTGAATTTGCGTCAGAGGAGATGGTTAGAGCTTCTTAAAGACTATGACTTAACTATTTTATATCACCCGGGGAAGGCCAATGTAGTGGCCGATGCCTTGAGTCGCAAAGCCTAGAGTTTGGGGAGCCTAGCTTACCTTTCAGTAGCAGAGCGACCGTTAGCACTTGACGTTCAGGCCTTAGCGGGACAGCTGGTAAAATTGGATTTGCCAGACCCTCCGTGGGAGGTAGTTAGAATGGCTTCCTAGTCTTCTTTATTTAATCAGATTAAGGCACGACAGTATTATGACCGCCACTTGTTAGTTCTACAGGATAGAGTTCGTCGGGGTGATGTAGGGGATGTGACTATTGGCGATGATGGAGTTATGAGGATGTAGGGCCGTATTTGCGTGCCCAATGTGGATGGAATTCGAGAGTTGATATTAGAAGAGGCTCACAGTTCGCGATATTCTATTCATTCGGGTGCCGCGAAGATGTACCAGGATCTGAGAGAGCAGTATTGGTGGAGGCGGATGAAGAGAGACATTGTGGAGTACGTAGCACGGTGTCTCAACTGCTAGCAGGTCAAGTATGAGCACCATAGACCAAGTGGATTACTTCAGAGGTTAGATATTCCGGAGTGGAAGTGGGAGCGGATCACCATGGACTTTGTAGTTGGGCTTCCACGAACTTCGAAGAGTTTTGATGCTCTTTGGGTCATTGTGGATAGATTGACCAAGTCCGTGCACTTCATTCCTGTCAGCACTTCTTATACTTCATAGCGGTTAGCTGTTATTTACATTAAGAATATTGTCCGACTGCATGGAGTTCTGGTTTCTATTATTTCCGACAGAGGTACTCAGTTCACATCTCAATTTCGAAGGGCCGTACAGATACGTATGGGTACTGAGGTAGAGTTGAGCACTGCATTTCATCCTCAGATCGACGGGCAGTCGGAAAGGACTTCCAGACAGAAGAGTTATGCGGACCGAAAGGTTCAGGATGTGTCTTTTATGGAAGGAGATAAGTTACTGCTGAAGGTATCACTCATGAAGGGTTTTATGAGGTTCGGAAAGAGAGTAAAGCTAAGTCCACGGTTTATTGTTCCTTTCGAGGTGTTTCAGAAGGTTGGAGAGGTGGCTTATAGACTTGCCTTGCCACCCAGTCTATCGAGTGTTCATCCGATATTTCATGTGTCAATGCTCAGAAAATATGTTGGTGACCCGTCTCATGTGTTAGACTTCAAAACAGTTCAGCTTGAGGATGATATATAATATGAGGTAGACACAGTGGCTATTTTGGCTCGCGAGGTCAGAAAGTTGAGGTCAAAGGAGATAGCTTTAGTGAAGGTCCAATGGAGAGGTCAGCCAATGGAGGAGGATACTTGGGAGACCGAGCGGGAGATGCAGAGCAAATATCCTCACTTGTTTGAGACTCCAGGTATGTTTCTAGACCCGTTCGAGGATGAACGTTTTTTTAAGAGGGGGAGAATGTAACGACCCGGTCTGTCGTCATGTAAAAAAAACCTGCATTATAATTACTATTATTGACTTGTTATAGATTGGTTATTCTATTATTGATGTGTTAGAGTTTATAGGCTTGAAATCGGAATGGTTATATGACAATTCAGTCACTTAGTCCTTAAGAATAGCCTTAAGATGAGAAAAAGTCAACTAAGAGTTGACTTATTGGCAAACAACCTTGGAATGCGGATTTTATGGTTCGAATTGCTTCGTTAGGTGATTTGGGACTTAGGAGTGTGTTCGGAATATTTTTGTGATGTCCGGTGTAGAATTGGGCTTGAATTGGCGAAAGTCGATTTTTGGCGATTTCTGGTCGGCAGTGGAAAATAGGCTATTGGGGTAAAATGGAATTCCGACAGTTGGAACAGGTTCGTAATGTCATTTTGGATATGTCTGCAAAATTTCAGGTCAATCGGAGTTGTTTTAAGGAGTTTCGGCATTGTTGGAGGATTTTAGAAATTTTAAAGTTCTTAGGCTTGAATTTGATGTGATTCTGGTGTTTTGATGTTATGTTTGATGTTTCAGAGGCTCGACTAAGTTTGAATGAGCATATGTGAGGTGTTGGTATGTTTGGTTGGGGTCCCGAGGGGCTCGAGATTGTTTCAGATGGTCAACGGGGAGGTTGGAATGATTTTGTCATTGCAGGTGCGGTTCCGCAGGAGCGGACAGGGCACCGCAGGTGCGGAAGTTGGCCAAGTGAGGGATATCCGCAGGTGCGAGGTAATTGCCGCACCTGCGAGGCCACAAGTGCGGGAGGTCAATCGCAGGTGCGGGATTTGAGGCCTTAGGATTTTTCGTAGGTGCGGGTTAGTGGTCGCAGGTGCAGACCCACTGGGCAGAAGGTATAAAAATGTGCCTTCGTGAATTTTAGCCATTTTTTCAATATATCATCCGAGTTTGATGCTTTTTGAAGGGTTTTGAAGATGGAATTCGATAGTTCTTCACCAAGGTAAGATTTTTGGGCACTAAACTAGTTTATCTGTGGTTAAAGGTCAGAATTATGGTGGAAATTAGGAAAAAGTCAGTGTAAATTGGGTGATTAGGGCTTTGGATTTAGAATGTTTAAAATGGTGGTTTGAGGGGTCATTTGGACTCCGAATTTAGTGTTCTTTATATGTACGAATTCGTGAGATGACAAAGAACAATTTGGTATAAAATTTTTTGAATTTAGGGACGTGGTCCCGGGGGTCGGGTTTTGACCAATTTCGGGATTTTGGAGTATTTTGATACATTTCGATTGGGATTAGTTCCTAAGCATCTTATAATGATATACATCTGATTGTTGGTAGATTTGGAGAACTCGGAGGTCGAATTTAGAGGCAAGGACACTGCGGAGTAGTGTAGTAGCCGATTTTGTGGTAAGTAACGCTTCCAAACTTGGAACTGAGGCTTCGAAACCCCAAACTATTTGATATTTGCTGTTAATTAAGGTCACACACTTTCCAAGTGAAGGGCATGCAGGCGTTTACCGAATAATTGTAGCCTGGCTCATCCCATGGCACTGTCTACTGGTTATCCCAGATTGATATCGTACTGTGAAGGTGGTAATTACCTTGAACGAAATAGAAATCATGCTAAGTACAAATGTTAAGGCTTCACGCCGATGTGTTTAGACCGAAATGGTCGATTATTTCAGTCTCTATCCGTGATTATTGCTTTCATGTACTAAGTCCTGCTATAGTGTATGTTTCATGCCTCAGTCTCGTCAGGTGCTAGTTTATTCTATATTATCATTGGTTTGAACTGATTTTCATATGTTAGAGCATTGTGAGTGAGACTGAAGGTACTGACTGAGTGAGACATGGAGCCTGGTTTGAGACAATTACGAGGTCGGACTGCACACCGCAGCGATCCTGAAATCATGCCTTCGTTGGCTTGATATAGCGCTTGGGCTGAAAGGAGCCCCTCCGGAGTCTATACACCCTCAGTGAGCGCACAGATATTCCGGAGATGGATTTCTCTGTGGTTATTGTGTTCCGGAGATGGATTTCTCTGTGGTTATTATGTTCCGGAGATGGATTTCTCCGTGGTTATCATGTTCCGGAGATGGATTTCACTGTAGGGGCTGGATCGGCCTTTTTTCTCAGTACTTGGTGACTGTGCCACTTATGTTTATGTAATATCCAAGATGGACTTCCCTGGGCCTGAAGGCCGTATGCTAGTACTGAGTGGACCACCCTATGAGAGCTTGATCAATGAGTACACATCATTCTTGATTCTATATGAATTCATGCTGCTATGCAGAGTTACAGACATATATTGATGCATCATGTTTAATTCCTCATATATTACTGTCATGTCCAATTTATGTATTGTTGTTTGAATTGTCAGAGGTTTAGTCCGTCACTACCTCTCATCCCGTATTTTGGTTTCGTTACTACTGAGTTGGTGTACTCACGTTACCCCCTGCACCTTGTGTGCAGATACAGGTACAGCGGAATTTAGCTCGGGTCAGGGAGCACAGCAGTTTCATCAGGGTTGACGAGGTAGCAGCTGACGACTGTGTTCTCGTCTTCTCTTTCCTTTCTACCTGTCGTATTTATTTTCAGACCATGTTAGTCATTTCTTTTGATTGTATTAAGTATTAGCAGCTCATGACTGTGTGACGCTGGATCCGGGATTAGTAGAATTTAGTCTTTGAATCTCATAAACTGGTTTTTCAAAGAATATTGGATTTAATATTATTATCATTATTGTTATTGATTTCAGAATTTGTTTAAAGGGGCATTCTACGGGAAATTGTGTTTAGTTGATAAAATGGGTGGCTTGCCTGGTTCCACGACAGGCGCCATCACGACTCTTGAAATGGGTCGTGACAAGTTGGTATCAGAGCGTGATCACGCTCAACTATGTCTTGTAGAAGACTAAACGGGCGTTGCAAATACAATCCTGGAGTATTATGCCCAGAGTCGATCCCACAGGGAATTGACGTATCAAGCAGGCTGTTAAAATACTACTCAGCTGTCACCTGATGTTTTTTAAATTACTAATACTAAAGATTAAAAGTAAAGATTAGCTACGCTAATGTATAAACAATTGTAATAAAAATCTAAGGTTATGGTTTCCCCCGCTGGTGAACTTACTTCTCGGATACTTCGTATAGCTTGATTAATCGTCTCTATCAATCATGAACACTCTATCTACCATAAATCTCTCTCAAGTAATTATGATAATTTACTAGACGCACTCTCTCAAGTTACGCTAGCTAGATTGCATTACAGTTCACTTAGATTGCACCCGAAGTATCGTTATCTCTAATCCAACCTCTAAACCCTCGGTTATGACTTTCGTCTATACTCTGGGAGTGGTGTTGTTCAAACAATTACCTAAATATGCACTCTCTCTCAAGTAGATACATAATAAATAGGCACAGCTAATTGAGGGCCCTTCAATCAACTACAACAAGAACGTAGTTGAACAAATAGAGTTTAATCAACCAATCAAAGCTATATTAATATCACAA
>ML393055.1:31412-42157 GCA_005239525.1 Nicotiana knightiana
AAGCACATAACAAGTGTATTTTTATCATTAATGCGCATAAAATGTAAGGTATATCACATGTTAAACTATGCAATTTAGTCTCGCATCAAAGCGCTAGGTTAAATAGGTCTCACCAGTCATGAGAAGGTTTAGTAGAGTCTTGCGGATCGGTACGGAGACGTCTGTACTTATCTTCGAGAGGTTGCAGAACCTTTAGGAAAAATCTCACATTCTTTGAATTCTGTCGTGCGACTCTGTTGAACTCTGAAACTAAACTTATGTTGTTTTCATTCTCTCACAGATGGTGAGGACTCGTTCTAATGATAGTGGTGACCATATCCCAGCAGGACCGGCTCGAGGTCGAGGCCGTGGTTGTGGTTGTGGCAGAGGGAGGGGTGCAGTCCGCACAGCAGCCAGGGAAGCACCTGTGGACCCTACCATTACTCAGGAGTAGGTCCTAGCAGCTGAGATTCCAGCGGGCAGACTAAGGCACCAGCAGTGCCCATTGTGATTCCGAGTCTTCAAGAGACCCTAGCCCAGTTTTTGACGGTGTGCACCAGCTTGGCATAGGACGTCGCTATGTCCACTACAGCTACTACTTCTCAGGCCGGGGGAGGCATCCAGACTCCAGCTGCCCGGACACCTGAACATGTCACCCAGGGACTTCAGACACCTGGGGCAGCCCCAGTGCAACAGATTTCTCCGGTACAGGATTATGTGGTCCTAGCTTTAGCTGATGATGAGTAGCGTAGGTCGGAGAGGTTTAGAAGACTCCAGCCTCCGACTCTTAGGGGTACAGAGGGCGAGGATGCCCAGGCTTTCTTAGACAAGTGTCAGAGGATACTACGTACTGCAGGGATATTAGACGCCAATAGGGTTCCATTCACTACATTCCAGTTTTCAGGAGCTGCACTTGCTTGGTGGGAGGCCTATGAGAGGCGTAGACCCGCTGATGCAGCGCCCCTTACATGGCACTAGTTCTCCATTCTCTTTCTGGAGAAGTATATACCACAGGCTCGCAGAGAGGAGCTGCGTAGAGAGTTTGAGCAATTGTGTCAGGGAGACATGACCGCGACGCAGTATTAGATGAGGTTCTCTGAGTTAGCCTGTCATGCCATCTGGCTAGTTCCCACAGACAGGGAGAGGATTCGGAGATTTGTTGATGGTCTTGCTTACCAGCTACGGGTTTTTCTGACCAGGGAGAGGGTATCCGGTGCTTCTTTTGAGGAGGTAGTTGATATAGCCAGGGAGATTGAGTGAGTGTGTTGGCAGGAGCGTGTTGAGAGAGAGGCCTCGAGGTTCTGGTAATTATAGTGGTGATCAATAAGGAGGTCAGTCTCAGTACAGCAGAGGCAGACCACTCAGGCCTCTTCCGCCAGCTCGTCCAGCTTACAGTGGTGCTTCATCAGGACACGGTCCCTGTAGCTCTCATCCAGACCGTTCCTTATTCAGTGCACTTCCATCCCAGAGCTTATATCAGCCATCATTAGTTCAGGGTTCCTCAGCACATGGTTCTTCTAGAAGCTACCCTGGTCATAGGGGTTCCCTTCGCTAATTGCTGGTAGAGGTTGTTTCGAGTGTGGGGATTCGGGTAACATCAAGAGGTATTGTCCCCGCCTTTCTGGTGGTTCATTTCAGCACAGGAGCTAGCCTCCAGCTTCAGCACCAGTTTCCACACCACCCGCTCAGCAGCTAGGGGTATAGGTCAGTCAAGCAGAGGCCGCCCGAGAGGGGGAGGTTGGTCAGGTGGAGGACATGCCCGTTTCTATGCACTTCCGGGCAGACCAGATGCCATAGCTTCAGATGCAGTGATTACAGATATTATCTCAGTCTATCACCGGAATGCTGCAGTATTATTTGATCCTGGTTCTACGTATTCATATGTTTCTTCATACTTTGTACATTTCTTAGATACACCCCGTGAGTCCTTGTTTTCAGCTGTTCATGTGTCGACTCCGGTGGGGGATACTGTTGTGGTAGACTGGGTGTAGCGGTCTTGTATTATATCTATTAGGGGTTGGGAGACCCGGGGAGATCTATTATTACTTATCATGGTTGACTTCGATGTGATTTTAGGCATGGATTGGCTATCTCCATACCATGCGATTCTAAACTGTCACGCAAAGACCATAGCCTTAGTAATGCCCGGATTGCCGAGGATTGAGTGGAGAGGTTCGGTGGAGTACGTGCCTATCCGGGTGATTTCCTTTCTGAAGGCTCATCGTATGATTGGGAAGGGGTGTGAGTCTTATTTGGCCTTTGTGAGGGATGTTAGTAGTGAGGCTCCTTCCATTGATTCAGTCCCCGTGGTCCGTGAGTTCCCGGACATTTTCCCAGCAGACCTGCTAGGAATGCCACTTGACAGGGACATTGATTTTGGTATCGACTTGTTGTTTGAGACCCAACCTATCTCTATTCCTCCTTACTGCATGGCCCCAACAGAGTTGAAGGAATTTAAGGAACAACTTCAGGAACTCCTAGATAAAGGGTTTATTCGTCCTAGTGTGTCGCCTTGGGGTGCACCGGTGTTGTTCGTAAAGAAGAAGGATGGATCCATGCGTATGTGCATTGACTATATGCAGCTGGACAAGGTTACGGTGAAGAATTATTTGACCAAGTTCAGGGAGCTAGGGTATTCTCCAAGATCGACTTGAGGTCTGGGTACCATCAGCTGAAGATTCGGGATTCTGATATTCCGAAGACTGCTTTTAGGACTAGATATGGCCACTATGAGTTTCTGGTTATGTCTTTTGGGCTGACCAATGCCCCAGCCGCATTCATGCATTTGATGAACAACCTGTTTCAGCCTACCTTGATTCATTATTTATTGTGTTCATTGATGACATCCTGGTGTACTCTCGTAGTTAGGAGGAGCACACTCAGCATTTGAGGGTTGTGTTGCCGAGATTGAGGGAGGAAAAACTTTATGCAAAGTTCTCCAAATGTGAGTTTTGGCTTGGTTCGGTAGCTTTCTTGGGTCACATAGTGTCTAGTGAGGGTATTCAGGTGGACCCGAAGAAGATAGAGGCGGTGCATAGTTGGCCCAGACCGTCCTCAGCTATGGAGATTAAGAGTTTCTTGGGTTTGGCGGGTTATTACCATCACTTTGTGGAGGTATTTTATTCTATTGCTTCAACTTTGACCAGATTGACCCAGAAGGGTGCTCCATTCAGATGGTCCGATGAGTGCGAGGAGAGCTTTCAGAAGCTCAAGTCAGCGTTGAATACAACTACAGTATTGGTATTGCCTACAGGTTCGGGTTTTTACACAGTCTATTATGATACTTCTAGAGTTGGATTGGGAGCGATTTCGATGCAGGACGGTAGGGTGATTTCCTACCCGTCCAGACAGTTGAAGGTGCACGAGAAGAATTATCCAGTGCACGATCTTGAGTTAGCTGCCATCGTTCATGCCTTAAAGATTTGGTGGCATTACTTATATGGGGTACAATATGAGATTTTCACTGTTCATCGTAGCTTGCAGAATCTGCTAAGGCAGAAGGACTTGAATTTGCGTCAGATTAGATGGTTAGAGCTTCTAAATGACTATGACTTAACTATTTTATATCACCCAGGGAAGGCCAATGTAGTGGCCAATGCCTTGAGTCGCAGAGCCGAGAGTTTGGGGAGCCTAGCTTACCTTTCAGTATCAGAGCGACCATTAGCACTTGATGTTCAGGCCTTAGCGAGACAGCTGGTGAGATTGGATTTGTCAGACCCTCCGTGGGTGGTAGCTAAAATGTCTTCCCGGTCTTCTTTATTTGATCAGATTAAGGCACAATAGTATTATGACCGCCGCTTGTTAGTTCTTCAGGATAGAGTTCGTCGGGGTGATGCCGGGGATGTGACTATTGGTGATGATGGAGTTATGAGGATGCAGGGCCGTATTTGCGTGCCCAATATAGATGGCATTCGAGAGTTGATATTAGAAGAGTCTCACAGTTCGCGGTATTCTATTCATCCGGGTGCTGCGAAGATGTACCAAGATCTGAGACAGCAGTATTGGTGGAGGCGGATGAAGAGAGACATTGTGGAGTATGTAGCACGGTGTCTCAACTGCCAGTAGGTCAAGTATGAGCACTAGAGACCAGGTGGATTACTTCAGAGGTTAGATATTCCGGAGTGCAAGTGGGAGCGGATCACCATGGACTTTGTAGTTGGGCTTCCACGAACTTCGAAGAGTTTTGATGCTATTTGGGTCATTGTGGATAGATTGACCCAGTCCGCGCACTTCATTCCTGTCAGCACTTCTTATACTTCAGAGCGGTTAGTTGTTATTTACATTAAGGAGATTTTCTGACTGCATGGAGTTCTAGTTTCTATTATTTCCGACAGAGGTACTCAGTTCACATCTCAATTTTGGAGGGTCGTATAGAGAGGTATGGGTACTGAGGTAGAGTTGAGCACTGCATTTCATGCTCAGACCGACGGGCAGTCGAAAAGGACTATTCAAATTTTGGAGGACATGTTACGGGCTTGTGTGATTGATTTTGGTGGTTCATGGGATCAGTTCCTGCCATTAGCAGAGTTTGCATATAATAATAGCTACCAGTCCAGTATTCAGATGGCCCCGTATGAGGCTTTATATGGTAGGAGGTGTAGATCTCCGGTTGGTTGGTTCGATCCTGGTGAAGCTAAGTTATTGGGCACAGATTTGATTCAGAATGCGTTGGAGAAGGTGAAGTTGATTCAGGAGAGACTTCGCACGGCGCAGTCCAGACAGAAGAGTTATGCGGACCGGAAGGTTCAGGATGTGTCTTTTATGGAAGGGGATAAGTTATTGCTGAAGGTATCACTCATGAAGGGCGTTATGAGGTTCAGAAAGAGAGGAAAGCTAAGTCCGCGGTTTATTGGTCCTTTCGAGGTGCTTCAGAAGGTTGGAGAGGTGTCTTATAGACTTGCCTTGCCACCCAGTCTATCGAGTGTTCATCCGGTATTTCATGTGTCGATGCTCAGAAAATATGTTGGTGACCCGTCTCATGTGTTAGACTTCAACACAGTTCAGGTCGAGGATGATATGTCTTATGAGGTAGAGACAGTGGCTATTATGGCTTGCGAGGTCAGAAAGTTGAGGTCAAAGGAGATAGCTTCAGTGAAGGTCCAATGGATAGGTCAGCCAGTGGAGGGGGCTACTTGGGAGACCGAGCGGGAGATGCATAGCGAATATCCTCACTTGTTTGAGACTCCAGGTATGTTTCTAGACCCGTTCGAGGATGAACGTTTGTTTAAGATGGGGAGAATGTAACGACCCGGTCTGTCGTTACGTAAAAAAACGTGCATTATAATTACTGTTATTAACTTGCTATAGATTGGTTATTCTATTAATTATGTGTTAGAGTTGATAGGCTTGAAATCGGAATGGTTATATGAGAATTCAGTCACTTAGTCCTTAAGAATAGCCTTAAAATGAGAAAAAGTTAACTAAGAGTTGACTTATTGGCAAACAACCTCGGAATGTGGATTTTATGGTGCAAATTGATTCGTTAGGTGATTTGGGACTTAGGAGTGTGTTTGGAATATTTTTGTGATGTCCGGTGTATAATTAGGCTTGAATTGGCGAAAGTTGGTTTTTGGCGATTTCCGGTCGGCAATGGAATATAGGATATCGGGGTCGAAATGGAATTCCGACAGCTGGAACAGGTTCGTAATGTCATTTTGGATATGTCTGCAAAATTTCAGGTTAATCGGAGTTGTTTTGGGTAGTTTCGGCATCGTTGGAGTATTTTAGAAATTTCAAAGTTCTTAGGCTTGAATTTGATGTGATTTTGGTGTTTTTATGTTATGTTTGATGTTTCGGAGGCTCGACTAAGTTTGAATGATCATATGTGAGGTGTTAGTATGTTTGATTGGGGTCCCGAGGGGCTCGGGATGGTTTCGGATGGTCAACGTGGAGTTTGGAATGATTTTGTCATTGTTGGTTCTGTTACTTGTGTTTTCGCACCTGCGGAAGCAGGAGCAGACGTGGCACCGCAGGTGAGGAAGTTGGCCAAGTGAGGGATTTCCGCAGGTGCGAGGTAATAGCCACACCTGCAAGGCCACAGGTGCGGGAGGTCAATGGCATGTGCGGGATTTGAGGCCTTAGGATTTTTTCTCAGGTGCGGTTCTGCAGGTGCAAGTTAGTGGTCGCAGGTGCGGACCCACTGGGCAGAAGGTATAAAAATGTGCCTTCATGAATTTTAGCCATTTTCTCAGTATTTCATCCGGGGTTTGAAGCTTTTTGAAGGGTTTGGAAGAGTGAATTCAATAGTTCTTCACCAAGGTAAGATTTTTGGACTCTAAACTCATTTATATCTGATTAAAGGTCGGAATTATGGTGGAAATTAGGGAAAAATCAGTGTAAATTGGGTGATTAGGGCTTGTGATTTAGAATAGTTAAAATGGTGATTTGAGGGGTCATTTGGACTCCGAATTTAGTGTTCTTTATATGTCGGACTCGTGAGATGACAAAGAACAGTTTGGTATAAAAATTTCTGAATTTCGGGATGTGGGCGGGGGGTCGCGTTTTGACCAATTTCGGGATTTTTGAGTATTTTGATACATTTCGATTGGGATTAGTTCCTTAGCATATTATAATGATATACATATGATTGTTGGTAGATTTGGAGCAGTCGGAGGCCGAATTTAGAGGCAAGGGCACTGCGGAGTAGTGTATTAGCCGGTTGAGGTAAGTAACGCTTCCAAACTTGGAACTGAGGGTTCGAAACCCCAAACTATTTGATATTTGCTGTTAATTAAGGTCACGCACTTGCCAAGTGACGGGTACCGAATAATTGTAGTGTGGCTCATCCCATGGCACTGTCTACTGGTTATCCCAGATTGTTATCATACTGTGAAGGTGGTAATTACCTTGAACAAAATAGAAATCATGCTAAGTATAAATGTTAAGGCTTCACGCCGATGTGTTTAGACCAAAATAGTCTATTATTGCTGTCACTATCTGTGGTTATTGCTTTAATGTACTTAGTCCTGCTATAGTATATGTTTCATGCCTCAGTCTCGTAAGTTGTTAGTTTATTCTATATTATCATTGGTTTGAATTGATTTTCATATGTTAGAGCATTGTGAGTGATACTGGAAGGTGCTGACTGAGTGAGGATTGGATCCTGGTTTGAGAGAGTTATGAGGTTGGACTGCACACCGCAGCGATCATGAAATCATGCCTTCGTTGGCTTGATATAGCGCTTGGGCTGAAAGGAGCCCCTCCGGAGTCTATACACCCCCAGTGAGCGCACAGGTATTCCGGAGATGGATTTCTCCGTGGTTATTATGTTCCGGAGATGGATTTCTCCGTGGTTATCATGTTCCGGAGATGGATTTCTCCGTGGGGGATGGATCTGCCTTTTTCCTCAGTACTTGGTGACTGTGTCACTTGTGTTTATGTAATATCTGGGATGGACTTCCCTGGGCCTGAAGGCCGTATGCTAGTACTGAGTGGACCACCCTATGAGAGCTTGATCAATGAGTACACATCATTCTTGATTTTATATGAATTCATGCTAGTATGTAGAGTTATAGACATATATTGATGCATCGTGTTTAATTCCTGATATATTACTGTCATGTCCAATTTATATACTGTTGTTTGAATTGTCGGAGGTTTTGTCCGTCACTACCTCTCAGCCCGTAGTTTGCTTTCGTTACTACTGAGTTGGTGTACTCACGTTACCCCCTGCAACTTGTGTGCAGATACATGTACAACAGAATTTAGCTCGGGTCAGGGAGCACAGTAGTTTCATTAGGGTTGACGAGGTAGCAGCTGGCTACCGTGATCTCGTCTTCTCTTTCCTTTCTATATGTCGTATTTATTTTCAGACTATGTTAGTCATTTATTTTGATTGTATTAAGTATTAGCAGCTCATGACTGTGTGACACTAGATCCGGGATTAGTAGGATTTAGTATTTGAATCTCATAAACTGGGTTTTCCAAAAATATTAATTGGATTTAATATTATTATCATTATGATTATAGATTTCAGAATTTTTTAAAAGGGGCATTCTATGGGAAATTGTATTTAGTTAGATAAAACGGGTGGCTTTCCTGGTTCCACGACAAGCGCCATCACGACTCTAGAAATGGGTCGTGACACCTTCAATGGCTTTAGTAGTCTGCTAAGATACTCCATGGCCATCACAAATAAAAGTGCAGATAGGGGATCCCACTGCCTTAGTCCTTTCATTGCCTCAAATGGTTTAGCTGGCTTACCATTAATTATTACAGAGTAGGCAACTGTACTGATACATGCCATTATCCACGTCACAAATATTTTAGGGAATCCTAACAGCTTCGTCACTTGTTCAATGTATACGCATTCCACCGAATCTTAGGCTTTCTGCATATCTATTTTGAGCATGCATCTTGGGGATATGTTCTTCCTCCCATAGCCTTTTACCAATTCAAGGCTTATAATGATGTTATCTGTGATCATTCTTCTTGGTACAAAGACTATTTGGCAGTTATCTATTAGGTCTGTCATAACTTCCTGTAATCTTGATGTTAGGATTTTTGATATTATCTTGTATAGCATTGTGCAGCAGGAAATAGGCCTGAATTCCTTGATGTTAGTTGGGTTCTTGACTTTTTGGATCAAAGTAATAGTGGTGCAGTTGATGGCTTTGCACATTTCAGCATTTCCATTACTGTTGCAGTAACCTCATCACCCAATATGTGTCATGCCTTCTTGAAGAAGTAGGAGTTATAACCATCACATCCTAGTGCTTTATGATCATCAATATCTAGAACCTGGCTTGATTAGTTGTAGTTGTTGCTGCCTGGTTAAAGTATATCCTTTCTGCATGATCTCTGGGATAACTACTGGCATTTGTGAAGCTGTTGTACCAAGTAATTTTTTTTTACAGAAATCCAGTATTTACTCCATTTAATAATATATAGATTACTGATATAGGAAACTTTATTTATATATTAAAATTTATATTTTGTTACTTAAATTTTGTCCGGGAAAATGGTTGTGAGCTGGAGCGGCCACAGCTTATGGCTATAGCAATTGGAGGGCCCCAACTGATAGAAAAGTTAGGATAACGAGTGAGCAGGAGCAGCGGGCAAGTGCTTGGTAAGCCAACAACCTAGTGAACCGGGTAGGGCACTCGAAGAATGGGGGCACACTGAGCAAGTACGAGAAATTAGCCCCGCTCCGCTTTCTTAAAAGTAAGGACCACTATGGGAGGTCATGAAGAGGAGTAGGAGCCAGCTTTAGGGGTTCAATCGATATGACAATGATGTATATTTGATAAAGTTTTTGGCGCCACCAAAATCCTAGAAAAAAAACACTTTCGCAAGAGTCAACGTAGTCCCTTCTGAATAGGAGGGGAAACAAATAGAGTGCTCTCCTATGATTCTAATGTCTTTTTATCCTTTATTTGGGGTTTCCTAGCAAATAAAGGTATTCACATCACACGTTTCATGTCAAAATGGCAAAGCACTAAAGGAATTCTAGTGGTGTGTTGTTTTTAAAGGAATACCAGATATATGCAAAATACAATTACAGAATGCGACTTAATTTTAAATAATAACGGAGACGGAAGTCCTGGATAATAATACATGGTATAAGTTGTATGCTTGCGCTTTATGAGTCGCAACTTAATCGTTTCGGTGTCGCTTTGGGATTAAGACTTGCTCTATGTTTAACCCTAGCAATTCAAACTGAACAGTCATCCTTTATCCTGCTAAGAGAGCTCAAGTTTTTTCCCTCGTTTACATTGATATATTTTATTATATAGTTGCTCACAAGTGAACAATGACGTTGGAAAATTAATAAATAGTCTTGTGATCCCTTTGTGAAAGCCGTGATTACCTTAATGAGTAACTGAAGTTTTGATCTTCTCATCAGATTACTTGGAAAAGTGGTAAATAATTTCTTACAAATTACGATATAGGAAAAAGAGAAAAGACACAAATTTTGGAAACTTCCGTAAGATTAAAACCTAGCTTGTAACTCAAGAAACACGTAATCATATGTTAATAGGTAACTCGTACTTATATATAAGTAAGTATAGCAATAACAGAAAGATACCAAATCAAAAGAAAAACCAGGTTATCAATTACTATTGAGAGCAAGAAAACAATTGATTCAATGGCGGCGATTACCGATCATCCAATAATATGGACGAGAGGCAAAACCATCGGAAGAGGCAGTTTTGGTATCATCAGTTCAGCAACAACAACAAACTTCTCCATTGATATTCCGTCGACAATCGCAGTAAAATCTGCCTTGTTTTCGCGTTCAAAGTTGTTACAGAAAGAGAGAGAATTACTACACGAGTTTCAAGATTGTGATCATGTTATTCGATGTTTCGGAGCTAATGTTACTGAAGAAGATGGGAAGATATTGTACAACATGTTGCTCGAGTACGCATCTGCTGGAAGTTTAGCTGATCGAATTGGTCAAAATTCAAAGCAAGGGTTGCAAGATTTTGAGGTAAAACAGTACACGAAATCGATTCTATTGGGGCTTAGTCATATTCATGGAAGAGGTTTCGTTCACCGTGACATTAAACCAGATAACATTCTTCTTGTTGGTACTGATAAAGTTGCCAAGATTGCTGATTTCGGGTGCGCGAAGAAGGTTGGAGGAGTAAAGAGTCAGAAAAGAAAGCACGGACTCAAAGGAACACCTATGTACATGGCGCCAGAATCAGTTCTTGATAACGAGTACGGACCTGAAGCTGATATTTGGGCTTTCGGATGCACTGTCTTTGAGATGGTTACAGGGAAGACAGTGTGGGATTGCAGTGAAGCTGACAACGTTGTTT
>ML393055.1:42287-168253 GCA_005239525.1 Nicotiana knightiana
TTGAGTGGGGTAAAGGGGAGGGGGGGGGGGGTGGGGGGGGGGGGGGGTTTGGGGGTGGGGGTGGGGTGAGGTTCGGGTTGGGATATGGGGGTCGGTTAGTGGGGGGGGGAGGGGGATTGGTGGTGATGGGGAATAGGGTGGGGAAGAGTGAGAAGGAATTTTGGAAAATATTTTTCCTTCTCTTAATAGGGAAACATTGCTGACGATTCAATCAGTTGCTTCTCTAATTCGATTGAATATTAGAATTGGAAACAATAATGCCTCTTTTACTCGCTTATCCTCTATTTCCATGGCTGCCATAAAAATCCTAATACTGTTTAATTTTATGGGTTATTGAATGGTGTATTGGGTGTTGTTTTTGCTGGGGGTGATAGCGTGAGGGTGGTGATGAGTTTGTGATGATGGTGGATGAGTGGAGGTGACTATGCCTTATCGGAGAAGAAGAAAGTGGGACCCACATGAAAAAAATAAAATAAAATAAATTTAAGAGCTTTCACACACCCAAAGTTGTGTGAAAATCAATCATTTTGCCATGTCTTCTCGGGGTGTCCACGAAACACACTTGTGGCAAGTTAAAATATATCTACTTGATCATTGAGACAGTTGAAGTACTGTGAGATAGACATTTGAGGCCAACTTTCAGTGTCTCTTTATATGTTTTGCCAGAAAAATAGAAAGTCGAGGGTTATCAATATATTTAGGATAAAATAAGCATTTTTAAAATTTTATTAAAGGGAGAAAATGTATGTCTATTACCAAAGCTATAGATTACAAAAACGACATGTTTTTTGTTTATTGTTTCTTTTGACAAGGTAGAACACCTTTATCACCAAACAGCTACCACACATATTCTCATGAGAGCTAAAGGGTAGCTCGGTACACTATGCTTCTACTATGTGCAGGTCCGGGGAAGGGCCGGACCACAAGAGTCTATTATACACAGCCTTACCCTACATTTCTGCTTGTGACTTGACCCGACTTGTTTTATTTTTGCATAATTAACTAAATGAGAGAAAAATTCATATGGTACATTAAACCATGTCTTTCAACAGTGAAAATAAGGCCTAACGTATAAAGGCCTATCCAAGAAATAGTATTTCTCAACTAACAATCGACATAATAATGATGCATATTTGATAAAGCTTGTTGGCGCTACAGAAATCGGAAAAAAAATTCATGTCCTTTTATCCTTTGTTTGGGACTTACTAGCAAACAAAGGTATTCACATCAGATGTTTCATGTCAAAATGGAAAAGCAACGCGTATACCCAGAATATTTCTTTTATACGTACTAAAAGCTTACACTTCTCAAATTAAAGTACAATATATATTTTATTGCATACATGCAGCTGAAGTAGAATGGAAGTTTCTCTACCTCTGACTACCATGCTGCATATCAAAATGCTCCTCCTTTTTCAACTTAAACATGTGTTACAATTAACATTAACTGTCGTGTTAATCGTGACGAATCACCTAATTTATGACATGAATGTCCAATCATTCCATGTGCAAACACTTCCCCAAGCTTTGTGGGGTCCATCCCCATAAATGAAATGATAGGCTATGGGATTTGCAAATTTACCGACCATAATTTAAGGCCTTTGATAAAGACTCCTGAGCCTTCATCTTTGAATTGAAAACCACCATTTCTGAATTGTCAACAATTGAAGTAAAATGTCAAACATAGTAGGCGTGAGAGAGTGAGGCTCCGCCTATAAAAGGAGAGCTTCAGCTATCATCTCAACACACCAATCTCAGAGAAAAAATATATATGAGAGTTAGAAAGAAAGAACAAGGTTTCACAGACAAGGTATAAGAAAATAGTCTGTAAAAAAAAATAGAGAGTGAGCGATATTGTAGTGAGATGGAATATCAAAAGAGGGTTATTTATTTTGAGTGTTGTAGTGGTCTTTGGAGTATTTTACTCGGACCTACAAAGTGTAAAATTCCTTGCTATAGTGATATCAGTTGCTCCTCTCAAGGCCGTGGTTTTTTCCCTTATTCAAAAGGGTTTTCCACGTAAAATCTTGGTGTCGTTGTTACTCTTTTATTCTTGTTAATTACCGTATCTCGGTGCTACATTATTATTCCGCTTTTATTACTGTGAATATTATTTCAGTAGCGGATTTATTCCCAGCAACTGTTATCCGAGCACAGGTCCTGCTCGTTTACAGAAATATTATTCACTATCGGTAGAACTATACTCGGTTAAAAAAAAATATTCAGAGTAAAGTATAAGGTTGCAAATTTTAATAGAGATAGCGGTTCCTCAACATGGAAAAGAAGGATGAGAGATCTTCTCATCCAACAAGGTTTAAACAAAGTACTAGATGTTGATGCCAAAAAGCTTGATACCATGAAAGTTGAGGATTAGGCTGACTTAAATGAAATGGTTGCTAGTGCAATCAGGTTGCACTTATCAGATGATGTGGTAAATAACATCATTGATGAAGACATTACATGTGGCATTTGGACAAGGTTGGAAACCCTATACATGTCCAAAACGCTGACAAATAAATTGTACCTGATGAAGCAGCTATACGCCCTACACATGGGTGAAGGTACAAATTTTTTGTCACATTTAAATGTGTTTAATGGACTAATCACACAGCTCGCTAATCTTGGAGTGAAAATCGAGGAAGAAGATAAAGCCATCTTGCTATTGAACTCGTTGCCATCTTTACACGATAATTTGGCAACAACCATCATGCACGGTAATACTACCATTGACTTGAAAGATGTCACATAAGCTCTTCTACTCAATGAGAATATGAGAAAGAAGCCTGAAAATCAAGGACATGCACTTTTCACAGAATGCAGAGGCAGGAGTTATCAAAGGAGTTCGGACAACTATGGTAGATCCGGATCTCGTGGGAAGTCTAAGAACTGATCCAAATCAAGAGCTGGAAATTTCTACCATTCTGATCAACCAGTTCACTTCAAAAGAGATTTCCCAAATCCAAGGAAGGGCAAAGGTGAAACTAGTGGCCAGAAGAATGACGACAACACAGCTGCCATGTTGCAAAACAATGACAATGTTGTACTCTTTATAAATGAGGAAGAGAATGCGTGCACTTATCAAGTCCAGAGTTGGAATGGGTGGTTGATACAACAACATCTTACCATGCCACACCGATAAGAGATCTTTTTTGCAGATATGTAGCAGGTGATTTCGGCACTATGAGAATGGGAAACACAAGTTACTCAAAGATAGCGGGGATTGGTGACATTTGTATCAAGACAAATATCGGATGCACATTGGTTCTAAAGGACGTGCGACATGTAGCTAATTTGCGGATGAACTTGATCTCGGGAATTACTTTAGTCCGAGATGGATACGAGAACTATTTTGTAAATCAAAAGTGGAGACTCACCAAGGGATCATTGGTGATTGCAAACAGAGTTGCTCGTGGCACGTTGTACAGGACAAATGCAGAAATATGCTAAGGTGAATTGAACGCGATACACGATGAAATTTCTGCAGATTTGTGGCACAAAAGGATGGGTCTTATGAGGGAGAAGGGATTGCAGATTCTTGCCAAGAAATCACTCATTTCTTATGCCAAAGGTACAACGGTAAAACCTTGTAACTACTATTTATTTGGTAAGCAACACAGAGTCTCATTTCAGACATCATCTGAAAGAAAATTAAATATATTTGATTTGATATATTCTGATGTTTGTGGTCCAATATAAATTGAATCGATGGGCGGTAACAAATATTTTGTTACTTTTATTGATGATACTTCACGAAAATTATGGGTTTATATTTTGAAAACCAAAGATTAGGTGTTTCATATTTTCCAGAAGTTTCATGCTATGGTGGAAAGGGAGACAATGGAGGTGAGTACACTTTAAGGGAATTTGAAGAGTATTGTTTAAGCTATGGGATCAGACATGAAAAGACAGTTCCTGGAACCCCACAACACAATGGCGTAGCCGAAAGGATGAACCGCACCATTGTGGAGAAGGTGAGAAACATGCTCAGAATGGCTAAACTGCCAAAATCATTCTGGGGTGAAGCAGTTCAGACAACCTATTACCTGATCAATAGGAGTCCATCAGTTCTGTTAGCATTTGACATCCCAGAGAAAGTTTGGACCAACAAGGAGGTGTCTTACTCGCATCTGAAGGTGTTCGGTTGCAGAACTTTTACACATGTACCAAATGAGCAGAGAACAAAGCTGGATGATAAATATGTTCACGGCATATTAATCGGATATGGAGATGAAGAGTTTGGATACCGATCGTGGGATCCTACAAAGAAGAATGTCATCAGAAGCAGAGATGTAGTTTTCCGAGAAAGTGAAGTTGGAACTGTTGATGCCATGCCAGAGAAGGACAAAAATGGTATAATTCCTAACCTTTTTACTATTTCTTCTACTTCTGACAATCCCACAAGTGCAGAAAGTATGACCGGCGAGGCTGCCGAGCAGGGGGAGCAACCTGGTGAGGTTATTGAGTAAGGGGAGCAACTTGATGATGATCTCGATCAAGTGGAGTACCCCACTCGGGAAAAAGAACAACCTCAACCTCTGAGGAGAATAGAGAGGCCAATGGTAGAGTCATGCAGGTACCCTTCCATAGAGTATGTCCTCATCAGTGATGAAGGGGACCCAGAAAGTATTGAAGAGGTGATGTCCTGAAAAGAACCAGTGGATGAAAGCCATTCAAGAAGAGATGGAATCTCTATAGAAAAATGGCACGTACAAGCTAGTTGAACTTCCAAAGGGTAAAATACCACTCAAATGCAAATGGGTCTTTAAACTCAAGAAAGATGGAAATGGAAAGTTTGTCAGATACAAAGCTCGATTGGTGGTTAAAGGCTTCGAACAGAAGAAAGCTAGCCTAGATATTGAAGTGGAGTAGTTGGAGGTGAAGATTGCATTTCTTCATGGAGATTTGGAAGAGGAGATTTATATGGAGCAGCCAAAAGGATTTGAAGTAGCTGGAAAGAAACACATGGTGTGCAAATTGAATAAGATTATTTATAGATTGAAGCAGGCACCAATGTAGTGGAAAAGACAAGGGGCTGATCGCAAAGTTGATATGAGGACTTGGGCACAACACAACAAATTCTGGGTATGAAGATAGTTCGAGAGCGAACAAGAAAAATGTTGTGGCTGTCTCAGGAGAAGTACATTGAACGTGTATTGGAATGCTTCAACATGAAGAATGCTAAGCCATTCAACACACCTCTTGCTAGTCATCTAAAGTTGAGCAAGAAGATGTGTCCTGCAACAGTGGAGGAGAAAGGAAACATAACTAGAGTTCCTTATTCTTCAGCATTCGAAAGCTTGATGTATGCAATGGTATGCAGTAGACCTGATATTGATCATGCAATTGGTGTTGTTAGCAGATTTTTTGAAAATCCTGGAAAAGAACACTGAGAAGTAGTCAAGTGGATACTCATGTACCTGAGAGGTACTGTAGGAGATTGTCTGTGTTTTGGAGGATCTGATCCAATATTGAAGGGATATGCAAATGCTAATATGGTAGGTGACATTGATAACAGAAAATCCACTACTGGATATTTACATTTTCAGGGGGAGCTATATCATGGAAGTTGAGGTTGCAAAAGTTTTCCACACTCTCTACAACTGAAGCAGAGTATATTGCTGCTACTGAAGAAGGGAAGGAGATGATATGGTTGAAACAGTTCCTTCAAAAGCTTGGACTGCATCGGAAGGAGTACATCGTCTATTGTGACAGTCAAAGTGTAATAGATCTTAGCAAGAACTCCATGTACCATGCAAGGACTAAATACATCGACGTGAGATATCACTAGATTCGAGAAATGGTAGAGAATGAATCTCTAAAAATCTTGAACATCTCTACAAGTGAGAATTCCGCAGATATGCTGACCAAGGTGGTACCAAGAGACAAGTTCCACCTGTGCAAAGAACTTGTCGGCATGCACTCAAGCTAGAAGTCCGGTGTTACCTCCTTCAGGTGAATGGGTCTAGAGGGGGGGATTTGTGGGGTCCATCCCCATAAATGAAATGGTAGGCTATGAGATTTGCAAATGTGCATACCATAATTTTATTCCTTTGATAAAGACTTATGAGGTTTTATCTTTGAATTGACAACCACCGTTTCTGAGTTGTCAACAATTGAAGGAAAATGTCAAACATAGTAGGCGTGAGAGAGTGAGGCTCCACCTATAAAAGGAGAGCTTCGGCTCTCATCTCAACACACCAATCTTAGAGAAAAAATATATATGAGAGTTAGAAAGAAAGAACAAGGTTGCACAGATAGAGTATAAAAAAATTGTTTGAGAGAAAAATAGAGAGTGAGCGATATTGTAGTGAGGTGGGAATATGAAAAGAGGTTATTTCTTTTGAGTGTTGTAGTGGTTTTTGGAGTATTTTACTCAGACCTACAAAGTGTAAAATTCCTTGCTATAGTGATATCAGTTGCTCCTCTCAGGGCCGTGGTTTTTTCCCTTATTCAAAAGGATTTTCCACGTAAAAATCTTGGTGTCATTGATACTCTTTTGTTCTTGTTAATTACCGTATCTCGGTGTTACGTTTTTATGCCGCTTTTATTACCGTGAATATTATTTCTGTAAGGATTTATTCCCAATAAGTTTGACTATTAATATTTGTCACAGGCATGGACCGCTGTACAAAATGAAAGAGGGCCTTCCTCAGATACTCGCTAGTGTGAGAAAGAGTGGTCAGATTTTTTTCTCCAAAATTTTCACTTTTTGGCTTAAGAGCTCTAGTGGCGTGTTGTTTTTAAAGGAATATCATAAATATGCAAAACACATTTGGAGAATGAGACTTAAGAATAAATCATAATGGAAAGAATAGACGGAAGTGCTCAACAATAATACAGGACATAAGTTGCATATGCCACACTTGCGATTTATAAGTCGCATTTTTTATCGGCATTTGTAAATTTCAACTTATAAATCGCATTTGTCAAATGAATTCTCCAATTACGAGGTATAAATTGCATTTGTCAATTGCATCATCAATCGATTTCGATTATAGGTCACAGTTGGCAATTGCATTTATAAGTCTCCGAATTGCAATATATAGATTTTTAGGTATCATGATTATTCACGAGTTTCATTACTTAATCACGATTTTAATTTTCTGGTGTCACTTTGGGATTAAGACCTGGGGTGGTGCTAAGCGGGTTCAATCGACCCCGTTCATCAAAAAATACTACTATATATATATATATAAATTATGACTAGAACAACATAAATATACTAATTATACTGTCAGGATCAAACAAGGACCTGACCTAAATTCAGTAATAAAAAGCAATTGTAAACAGTGGGAGAATTTTTTGGATTTTTTATAAATGGAGACGGATATCAAATTACAAATCTAAGGAAGCAAAATTAAGCTACGATAAATAAATGGAAGCTCGACTCCATAGCTGGAAGATCTGCAAAAATTAAAGAAGAAGAAGAAGAGGAAGTTAGAATATGAGGGAGAGAGAGAAGAAGAATATGAGGAGTGAGGGAATAGCGTGGAAGGGAGTGAGACCTGAAATTCGTTATGCCCTTCTCTCTCTCTTCGTCTGGTTTATAAAAACCAATTGCTGACTTGGCTTAATCTCATCCGTTTTGCTCATTAACGAAAAGTCAATCGCGACCGTTAATTTTTAAAAGTAAGTTACTCCTTGTGGCATCAGCTCGAGTTCAACCCCAGCTAACAACACCTTGTCACTCCTATTCTGCTACAACTTAGATCATTACATACCCTCTCCCTTCAAACCATCCTTGACCTCAAGGATGAGGATCAAAGACAGGAAAATTTTGCCTTGATAAAGTGATAGTCCTCCCATGTTGCATCTTCCGGTGGCAAATTGGACCATTGCACTAATACTTTTACAACTGCTGCATTTTTCTTCTTCACCATCTGTCTTTGTAGGGTTGCAACTGGCTTTACTAAAAATTGTCCGTCTTCACTAGTGCTAGGTAGTACAATTTGCACCACTACCCTATTTCCAACCTTCATTTTGAGTAGGGATACATGGAATACAGGGTGTACCTTAGAATCTGGAGGCAGTTCCAATTTGTAAGCTACCTGACCAATTCGAGAAAGTATCTAGTAAGGCCCATAATATTTAGAGCTGAGCTTCAGATTCTTCCTTAATGCAATAGAAGTCTGCCTATGGCTTTAGTTTTAAGTAAACCATGTCACCCACTTGGAATTCTCTTTCAGTCCTCTTCTTGTCAGCATAATATTTCATCCTTTCCTGTGCCTTACTAAAGTTGTCCTTAAGCAATTGCTGCATTTGTTGTCTTTTCATGACGACATCTTCAGCAGCTAGAACTATGGTTTCAAGGAGTGGGCCAATGGATAAGTGAGGTGGAGAATGGCCATATAAAGCTTCAAAGAGAGTGCACCTCAGGCTGTTATGGAAGTTGGTGTTGTACCACCATTCTGCAGCACTTAGCCATTGTTTCCAATTAGTAGGTCTGCTAGAAGTCATGCATCTGAGGTAGTTTTCCAAAAATTTGTTCACCCTCTTAGTTTGGGAATCACTTTGGAGATGATATGCTGTAGTATAATGCAATTGAGTGCCTAGTAATTTGAACAATGCCTGCCAAAAGTTACTTAAGAAGACCATGTCTCTCTCAGTAACAATGGACTCAGGTGTGCCATGAAGGCTATGCACTTTCTTCCAGAACAAGTCAGCTACTATTGTAGCAGTATAGGGTGAGATAGAGCCATGAAGTGGACATACTTTGTCATTCTGTCCACCACTACTAGTATCACATCCTTGTTTCTTGACTTAGGAAACCCTTCAATGAAATCCATACTAATATGACTCCATGCTTGGTTAGGAATAGGAAGGGGTTGCAACAGATCTGGATAGGCCACATTGTCATCCTTACTCCTGACACACACATCACATCTAGCCACAAAGCTAATAATCATTTGCTTCATACCAGCCCAATAGAACAGTTGTGATAGCCTCTTGAGTGTTCCCAATTGCCCAGAATGACCACCCATGGGTGAGTCATGAAAAGTAGCATTCAATTGTTGTCTTAGGTTGCCATTACTTCCAACACAAATATTCCCTTTTTTCCTGAGCACACCAGAGGAATAATGCCACAAACTGGGACCTTGCAAGTCAACTGTCAGCTGAATAATTAGATTTATAGCCTAGGGATCACCTTCATAACTTGAAGTTATTTCCTGCATCCATGAGGGAACTGAAGTGATGATAGCTATTAGTTGTGCAGCCACCTGATATAGATTGGTGCCTCCATTCTCATACTGTCTAGATAAAGCATATGCCACTATATTTTCAGCCCCTTTTTATATTGAATCTCATAGTCGAGCCTCAATAATTTTGTCAATCTTTTTTGTTGGACAACACTGGTGACCCTTTGTTCCAATAAGTACTCCAGGTTATGATGGTCAGTTCTGATCACAAAGTATTTGAACTGCAGGTGGTGTCTCCATTTATCAACTGCATTCAGTAGAGCCATGTACTCTTTCTCATAAATGGATTTTTCCATGTGTCTTGGGGCTAAGACATTGCTGAAATAGGCTACTGGCCTACCATCCTACATTAGTAAAACCCCAATTCCACTATGGCTAGCATCTGTTTCCACTGTGAACTCCTTAGAGTAATCAGGTAATATCAGCACTGGGGTGGACGTCATAACATACTTGAGTGCTGAGAAGGAGAGTACAGCCTCCTCACTCCATTTGAATGAATCCATCTTGAGAAGACCAGTAAGTTGTCTGCATATGGCACCATAACCAGCAACATACTTCTTGTAGTAACCTGTTATACCCAAAAAGCCTCTGAGTGACTTAACTGAACTAGGCCTGGGCCATTCAACCATGGCCTGTATCTTGGCTGGATCAGTGGAAACACCTTCCTTAGTGATCACATGGCCTAAGTACTCAACTTGAGCCTGCCCAAAGGAACACTTGCATTTTTTGCAAATAGATAATGGTCTCTCAGGAAAGCAAACACAACAGCTAAATGTTCAACATGCCTTTCTAGTGATTCACTATAGATAAGTATGTCATAAAAAAAGACTAAGACAAATCTTCTTAAGTACGGTGAAAAACATGGTTCATCAGTGCTTGGAAAGTTGTAGGAGCATCTGTCAATCAAAAGGCATAACTTTGAACTCATAATGGCCAGATGGGTTCTGAAAGCAGTTTTAAATACATCATCTTCCCTCATTCTGATCTGGTGATAGCCAGCTCTCAAATCCACCTTAGAAAAGATCACAGAACCATGAAGCTCATCCAATAAATCATCCACAATGGAAATTTGATATTTATCCTTTATAGTGATATTATTTATCCCCCTATAGTCGACACATAACCTCCATGTCCCATACCTCTTCTTAACAAGAAGAGTTGGGGAAGAAAAGGGAGATTGGCTCTGCTGAATGATGTCATTTGTCAGCATCTCCTTGACTTACCTCTCTAGTTCATTCTTCTGATAATAGTTGTACCTGTAGGGCCTCAAACTCAGAGGCATGGGACATGGCTTGAGAGGAATTGAGTGGTCCAGTGCTCTAGTAGGAGTTAGTGACTTAGGCTCAACAAACACATCATCATACTACTCTAGCATTGTTTGGGTAGCTTCTTCCACTTGGTCTTGTCCGGTGGCCACCACTGAGTTTATCATGAACAAATGAGGTAGGAGTGCTTGCCCTTTCTTAAGCACCTTGCCCATAGTTTTACTGGAAATCATATTTAGCTTGTCTTCTTCTGGAATACCATGCAGTACCAGCTTATTCCCCTTTTTCCCAATGGTAACACAGTTCTTCTCATGGTCAAACTTAGTGAGATTATGTGTCTTCATCCAGTCGTTTCCCAGCATAATGTCACACCCACTCAATGGAATGATAAGTAAGTCTTCCTTGAAAGGTCTGCCCTGTATTTTCCACATAAAATATTTATAGTGAGAGATACACATGACATAGTTCCCATCAACATTTGTCACTCTCACTGGTGGACAATAAGTAGCCTGATAATCAGTCTCTTTTATAGTGTTCTCATCGATAAAACTATGAATACTGCCAGAATCAACCAGCAAAGCTAGGTTCCTATTTTTTACAGAACCCCTGACCAAGATGGTGTTAACTCCTTGGTAATTCCCTGATAATGCACTCATACATACATCTTCCTTCACAACTTTCTCTATACCCCCTTCCATTATTAAGTCTGCAAAGGAGGGCTCTTCACTATTATTGGGGCATTCTAGGGCAGCTTCCACCTCTCCCAACAAACAATTCAATTATTTCTTTTTGCACTGATGCCCTGGTGTGTACTTCTCCCCACATCTAAAACACAGATGATTGTTCCTTCGATACTCATAAACTTCTGGGCTATGCCTTAATGCATTAGGCTTAACAGTAGGATTCACTGCAGTTTTGACATTGGTGCTATTACTCCCCACAACTGGTGGCCTAATACTAACTTTATTCTTCTTTTGTGCAGCTTCTATTGCCATCTCTTCTAGCCTAGCCTGTTCAATAGCAAACTTCAGTGTAGTGGACTTGAACAACTTCACTCCAAACCGAATTTCTTCCTTCAGATCTTCTATGAAGCTAGAGATAAAATGAGATTCATCAAGATGAGGGTTCCTGATTAACATCTGAGCCTTCATATCCTCAAACTTGCCCAAAAACTCATCTACTGTACCAACCTGACTTAGCTTATTGAATTCCTCCACTATGTCGTCCATCACTGCATCCCCAAACCTACATATCAATTCTTCCTTAAACTCAGTCCAACTGATCTCTCCCTCACTCAATGTGAGAGAGTGGTACCAAGTCTCAGCCAACCTATTCAAGTAAAGTGCAGCTGCCTCTACTTTGTTATTGTCTGGAGTTCAATATAAATTGAAATGTCTTTCACATTTTCAAATCCATACCTTGGGTTCATGTCCTTCGAAGCTGGGTAACTCCCATTTGGGAGGTTGAACTAGGACCATTGGTTTAATCGCCTTGACGATCATCACCTGAACTCTATTGGGAAGCCTCTCTAGAGTGGTCAACCTATCGAGAATCAGTTCCAGGGTGCCTTGAATACCTATTTGTGTGTCACAAAATTCCTGCGGACTGCTGAGCGCTGTTGATACCCAATTTTCTCCACATATTTTTTTTAAATACATATATACCTTCAAAATATTTCATGAGCATCAACAAGTATTTTTCATAATTTTCTATAATTTTTAAAGGTTTTAATCAATTTATTCCTGCATTTTTATTTGTAACGACCCGACCGATCGTTTTGTGAGATTAGCCCCGTTTCCCCTATTTTAGATTTTTTATGTGCTAGTTAACCTAAATATGATGTGTTGGGTCGGTGGGTTCTTGTTCGGGGTGGTCGTGGTGAGAAGTGAGACACTTAGTCTCTTAAATTGGCTTAATAGTTGAAAAAGTCAACTGGGAGTTGACTTATTGGTAAATGACCTTGAAATGTAGATTTTATGGCTCAGATAGCTTCGTTAGGTGATTTGGGTCTTAGGAGTGTGTTCGGAATGTGGTTTTGATGTCCGGTGTAGAATTAATCTTGAATTGGCGAAAGTTAGTTTTGGCGATTTCCGGTCGGCAATGGAAAATTAGCTATCGGAATTGGAATGGAATTACATAGGTTGGATCAGGTTCATAGTGTAATTTTGGATCTGTGTGCAAATTTTCAGGTCATTCGGACGTGTTTTGGTTGGTTTCGGCATCATTGGCGAAATTTAGAAATCTCAAAGTTCATAAGCTTGAATCCGATGTGATCTTGGTGTTTTAGCGTTGTTTTGGGTGTTTCAAAGGTCGAATAAGTTTGAATAAGGTTATGGGACATGTTTGCATTTTTGGTTGGGGTCCCGAGAGGGCTCGGATTGATTTCTTATAGCCATCAGGGGATTTTAAGTTGGAAAATAGCAGCTGATGCTGCTGGTTCTGGTGTTAAGGCACCTGCGGATAGGGTACCGCAGGTGCGGGCCCACAGAAGCTGACGGCTCATCGCAGATGCCGTTTTTTGTGGGTTGGAGGAGTTTCGCAAGTGCAGGGTTTTTACCGCACCTGCATAGCCGTACATGCAGAAGTTTGATTGCAGGTGCGGAGACTGGGCCTCTAAGAATTTTTCGTAGGTGCGCACCTGGGACCGCAGGTGCGGGTCCGCAGGTGCACGAAAATGGCCGCAGGTGCGAAACCACTGGGCAGTTAGTATAAATTCTAGCCTTCGTGAAGTTTTGGCACTTTCATCATATTTTCCATGCGGGCTGAGGCTTTTGGGAGAAAATTAAAGAGGGATTTCGAGGGTCTGTGGAGATATGTTTCTTGGACTAAAAACTCGAGTCTATGTTGTTTTTTGATGGATTAGGCTTAGAATTAGTAAAAATTTAATGGCATAAATTGGGGGTTTAGGGCTTGGGAAATTGAGACTTATAATTAAGGAATTTAGGGGTCAATTGTGGTCGGATTTTGATGCATTTTATATGTGTAGACACAGGAAAGGATAAGGATTCTTGTAATGCAATTTTTATACAATTCCGAGACGTGGGCCCGAGGGCTGGGTTTGGCCAATTTCAGGAATTTTGATTAAAATTGATAGTTTTCGAGTAGGATTTTCTCCTTTAGAGCATATTGATGATATTATTCTTGTTTGGTTAGATTCAGAGCAGTTGGGAGCCGATTCGAGAGGCAAGAGCATCGCGGATTAGTATCCGGGCTGGTTTGAGGTAAGTAATGATCTTAAATCTTGTCCTGAGGGTATGAAACCCTGGACTTCGTATTTTCTCATTATTTTTGGAGTGGCGCACACGCCAGATGGCGAGTGTGTGGCGTGCATTGATTTTTGGATTTGGACTTGGTCCTTCCCGTGGAAACAATTGAGTTGCGTATTTACTTTTAAATCATATGTTAAATCTTGTTTCAAGACTATTATTATATTTGGGCTGCAAGCCATGTTTGGGGATTTGTGCCGACTTGTTTAGACCCCTTGGGGCAGGGGCTTTTACTGCTATTTCCTCTCTGTGTTGACTTATGATTTACACTCAGTCATATTATGTTTAACTGATTTCGAAACTCAGTCTTATTTACATTATTTTGAGATATAAAATGATGTTTTGGGTCGAGTAACTCGTTTTACTGATAGCCCCAGGGGCTTTTTTAGAGTTTCTGACTGAGTGAGCCCGAGGGCCTGAGTATGAGGATATGATATACCATGAGGTGGCTTGATATTAGCGCTTGGGCTGAAGGAGTCCCTTCGAATTCTATACACACCCCCAGTGAGCGCAAATATCTACTGAGTGCGAGTGCCGAGTGACTAGTGATTGTGAGGCATGAGTGACTGTGAGGTTGCCCGAGGGGTTGATACTGGGTGATTGTGAGGTATGCTGAGCAACTGATTCTGAGTGATGATTTGCCCGAGGGGCGATTTGTGATACATGTTTTGGCCCGAGGGGCTATTTATGATTTATTTCATTTTACACTAAACTCTTTGGGTATTTTTCTGAAATTGTTGGAAAATACACTTTTCAAAGAATTTTACTGAAGTTGGATTTTAAAGCATGTTGATTTAATGTATATACTGTTGTCTAGAAAGGTTGTGCTTATTGTGAATTGATGATTTGATCTTATGTGTTTCTTACTGCTTAGACTTGTTTTATTTTCATTACTACTGAGTTGGCGTACTCATATTACTCCCTACACCTATGTGTGCAGATACAGGTGCTGGTACCGAGCGCTAGTTTTCTTCCTTCAGGTAGAGCCAGAGTTGGGGTTTCGAGGTAGCTGTTCAGCGTCCACATCATCTCTTTTCCCATTTTCTTGTTTTGTATTTAGTTCCTCGTAGTCTTGATGTATTATGATAGTAGGGTTATTTTGTACTACTCGTAAATGCTCATGACGGTTGACTATATGTTTTGGGATAGTGTATAAACTATTTTATTCATTTTGGTTGCTGTGAACTGCTTAAACGAATGAATTTTTGTGATATATCGGAACCATTTTGGAAATTATGAAAATATTATGTCAGTATGTGATTGTTGGCTAGCCTAGTTCCATGTTAGGCGCCATCACGACCGGCTTATTATTTGGGGCAGTGACAAGTTGGTATCAGAGCCTAGGTTACATAGGACTCAACAATCATGAGAAGGTTTAGTAGAGTCTTGGGGATCGGTATGGAGATGTATGTACTTATCTTCGAGAGGCTGCAGAACCCTTAGAAAAAATCTCATTTTCTTGAATTCTATCGTGCCATTTTGTTGATTCTGGAAATCTAAACTTCTGTAGTTTCATTCTCTCACAGATGATGAGGACTCGCACTACCGATCAGGGTGATCAGACACTAGCTAGACCAGCAAGAGGTCAAGGTTGCGGTCGAGGCCGTGGTAGAGGTAGGGGACCAGCCCGTGCAGCAGCCAGGGTAGCACCAGAGGGTCCAACTACCATTCAGGATCATTTTCCCGTCGCAGATACTTTAGCGGGAGAGGCTCAGGCACCGACGGTGCCTATTATTATTCTGGATCTTCAGGCGACTTTTCCTTGGATCTTGATAGTGTGTACTAGCCTTGCCCAGGCATTTGTTGTATATTCTACTGCTGCAACTTCTCAGGGCGGGGGAGGCACTCAGACTCCAGCTGCCCGGACACCTGAGCAGGTTACTCAAGGCCTTCAGACACCGCAACCAGTTCCAGCCCAGCCGGTTGCTCCAGTTTAGGACTTCGTGATTCCATCTATGCTAGATGATGAGCAGCGTAGGCTGGAGTAATTCAGTAGGCTTCAGCCTCCGACATTCAGTGGTGCTGAGGGCGAGGATGCCCAGGGTTTTCTGGATAAGTGTCAGAGGATGCTTCGTACCACTGGGGTTCTGGAGACCAGTGGGGTCTCGTTTGCTACTTTTCAGTGTTCTGGGGCTTCTTTTACTTTGTGGGAGTTCTTCGAGAGGCGTAGGCCTGGCGGTGCAGAACCCCTTACCTGCCAATAATTCTCCACTATATTCTTGGAGAAGTATGTACCCCAGTCTCACAGGGAGGAGCATCGCCGGCAGTTTGAGCAGCTGTGTCAGTGATGCAGTATGAGATGCGATTTTCAGAGTTGGATTTTCATGCCACCGAGTTGGTCCCTACTGATAGGGAGACGATTAGGAGGTTCGTGGATGGCCTCACTTATCAGCTCTTCCTTTTGATGACTATGAAGAGGGTATCAGGGGCTACCTTCGATCAGGTTGTTGATATTGCTCGAGATATTGAGTCGGTTCGCCGCTAGGAGCGGGAGGAGAGAGAGGCCAAGAGGCCTCGTGGATCTTGTGTCTCGAGTGGTGCTCCTTCCAGGGGGCAATTTCATCATGGTAGAGGCTGTTCATTCAGGCCTCCTCAGCCAGTTCGCTCAGCCTATAGTGGTGCATCTTCTGGGCATGGTCCCTGCTGTTCTTAGACGGGCCGTTCTTTATTCGATTCCCTTCCAGCCCAGAGTGCATCTCGAGCACCACTAGTTCAGGTTTCCTCTATGCATGATTCTTCTAGTGGCCATTCTGGTGCCAGGGGTTTCTTTCAGTCCCCGTCTCCAGCTCCAGGGAGTTGTTTTGAGTGCGGAGAGTTTGGGCACATGTGGAGACTGTGTCCCCGTCATTTTGGTGGTTCTTCTCAGCAGAGGGGCCAGCCCTCGACTTCGACTCCAGTTACTTCACCACCCGCCCAGATAGCTAGGGGTGGGGGCCAGACCACCAGGGGACGCCCTAGATGGGGAGGTCGTGCATGTGGAGGCCAGGCTCATATCTATGCACTTCCAGCCAGGCCAGATGCTATGGCCTCCGATGCAGTGATCATATGTATTGTCTCAGTCTGTCGCTGAGATGCTTTGGCTTTATTTGACCCTGGCTCTACATATTCCTATGTTTCTTCTTATTTTGCCCATTATCTGGATGTGCCCCGTGAGTCTCTAGTTGCATCAGTTCATGTGTCGAATCTTGTTGGCGATACGATTATTGTGGACCGTGTGCATCAGTCGTGTGTGATAGCTATTGGAGGTCTGGAGACCCGAATGGACCTGTTGTTACTCAGCACGGTTGATTTTGATGTGATATTGGGCATGGATTGGCTATCCCCGTGCCATGCTGTTCTTGATTATCACGCTAAGACCATGACCTTAGTTATGCCAGGATTTCCGAGGGTTGAGTGGAGAGGTTCTTTTGAGTATGTGCCTAGCAGGGTGATTTCTTACCTCAAGTCTCAGCGTATGGTTGAAAAGGGGTGTTTATCATATTCGGCTTTTATGAGGGATGTCAGTGGTGAGACTCCCGCTATTGATTCGATTCCTGTGGTCCGTGATTTTTTGAACGTGTTTCCTGCTGACCTGCCAGGCATGCCACCTGACAGTGACATTGATTTTGGCATTGACCTTGTGCCACACACTCAGCCTATTTCTATTCCACCTTATCGTATGGCACCAGCGGAGTTGAAGGAATTAAAAAAGTAGCTTCAGGAAATCCTAGATAAAGGGTTCATTCGGCGTAATATGTCACCTTGGGGTGCTCCATTGTTGTTTGTGAAGAAGAATGATGGTTCTATGAGTATGTGTATTGATTATCGGCAGCTGAACATGGTTACGGTGAAGAATCGGTTTCCCTTTCCCCGTATAGATGACTTGTTTGATCAGTTGCAGGGTGCCAGGGTATTTACCAAGATTGACTTGCGTTCTAGCTATCATCAGTTGAAGATTCGGGGGCCCGACATCCCGAAGACTGCCTTCAGGACTAGATATGGTCATTATGAGTTTGTGGTTATGTCATTCAGGCTAACCAATGCCCCAACAGCCTTTATGAACTTGATGCACATTGTATTCCGGCCTTATCTTGACTCCTTAATCATTGTATTTATCAACGATATCTTGGTATATTCCCAATCTTGGGAGGATCATGAGCAGCATCTGAGGACTGTCCCTCAGACTCTGAGGGAGAAGAAATTGTACGCAAAATTTTTGAAGTGTGAGTTCTGGCTCGATTCAGTAGCGTTCTTGGGGCACGTGGTGTCCAGTCAGGGTATTCAGGTTGATCCGAAGAAGATAGAGGTGGTGCAGAGATGGCGTAGACCATCATCAGCTACCGAGATTCGTAGTTTCCTTCGTTGGCAGGGTACTATCGCCATTTTGTAGAGGGATTTTCATCTATTGCAGCACCTATGACCAGACTTACCCAGAAGGGTGCTCAGTTCAGGTGGACTGAGGATTGTGAGGAGATATTTCACAAGCTCAGGTCAGCTTTGACTACAACTCCGGTATTGGTTTTGCCTATGGGTTCAGGTTCTTATAAAGTTTACTGTGACACCTCGAGAGTTGGACTTGGAGCGATTTTGATGTAGGACGGTAGGGTGATTGCCTATGAGTCCAGATAGTTGAAGGTGCACGAGAAGAATTATCCAGTGCACGATCTTGAGCTACCATCTATTGTCCACGCCTTGAAGATTTGGCGTCATTATTTGTATGGAGTGCATTATGAGATTTTCACTGATCACCGTAGTTTGCAATATTTGCTTAAGTAGAAGGACCTGAATTTGCGTAAGAGGAATTGTTGGAGCTCCTCAAGGATTATGACCTCACCATTCTATATCATCCGGGAAAGGCCAATGTACTGGCCGATGCCCTGAGTCTCAGAGAAGAGAGTTTGGGGAGTCTAGCCTACCTTCCAGCAGCAGAGCGACCTTTAGCACTTGATGTTCAGGTTTTAGCTGGTCATTTGGTGAGATTGGATCTATCAGAGCCCCCGCAGGTATTGGCTTGTGTAGCCTCCAGGTCTTCTCTTTATGATCAGATTAGAGCACACCAGTATGATGATCCACACTTGCTCATTCTTCAAAACAGGGTCCGTCGCGGTGATGCCAGGGATGTGATTATTGGTGATGATGGGGTCATGAGGATGCAGGGACGGATTTGCGTGCCCAATATGGATGGGCTTCGGGAGTCGATTCTAGCTAAGGCCCATAGTTCGTGGTATTCCATCCATCTAGGTGCTGCAAAGATGTATGAGGATCTGAGACAACATTATTGGTAGAGGCGGATGAAGAAGGATATTGTTGAGTTCGTGGCTCGGTGTCTCAACTGTCAGTAAGTCAAGTATGAGCACCAGAGACCGGGTGGATTTCTTAAGAGATTAGATATTTCGGAGTAGAAGTGGGAGCGGATCACCATGGACTTCATAGTTGGGCTTCCACGGACTTCGAGGAGGTTTGATGCTATATGGGTTATTTTGGATCTGCTGACCAAGTCCGCGCACTTCATTCATGTTGGTACTACTTATTCTTTGGAGCGGTTAGCTGAGATTTATATAAAGGAGATTGTCCAATTGCATGGGGTTCAAGTTTCTATCATTTCTGACTGAGGTACTTAGTTCACATCTCAGTTTTGGAGGGCTGTGTAGAGGGAGTTAGGTACTCAGGTTGAGTTGAGCACAGCGTTTCATCCTCAGACCATTGGGCAGTTGGAGCGTACTATTCAAATTCTGGAGGACATGTTGCGTGCGTGTGTCAGTAATTTCGGGGGTTCATGGGACCACTTTCTGCCGCTCGCGAAGTTTGCATATAATAATAGTTATCATTCAAGTATCCAGATGGCCCCGTATGAGTCTTTATATGGTAGGAGGTGTAGATCTCTGGTTGGTTGGTTTGAGCCGGGCGAGGCTAGGCTGTTGGGCACAGACTTGGTTCAGGGTGCGTTGGGTAAGGTGAAGTTGATTCAGGAGAGGTTTCACATGGCGCAGTCTAGGTAGAAGAGTTATGCGAAATGAAAGGTCCAAGATGTGTCTTTCATGGTTGGGGATAAGGTGCTGATGAAGGTTTCACCCATGAAGGGTGTTATGAGGTTCGTAAAGAGGGGAAAGCTTAGTCCCCGATTTATTGGGCCATTTGAGGTGCTGCAGAGGATTGGAGAGGTGGCTTACAGACTTGCCTTGCCACCTAGCTTATCAAGTATTCATCCAATGTTCCATGTTTTGATGCTCCGGAAGTATATTGGTTATCCGTCGCATGTTTTGGACTTCAGCACGGTTCAACTCGAGGGTGATATGTCATATGAGGTAGAGCCAATGTCTATTTTGGGTCGTCAGGTCAGAAGGCTGAGGCCTAACGATATAGCTTCAGCGAAGGTTCAATGGAGAGGGCAGCCGGTGGAGGATACCACCTGGGAGACCGAGCGTGAGATGCGGAGCAAATATCCTCACTTATTTGAGACTCCAGGTATGTTTCTAGACCCGTGCGAGGATGAACTTTTGTTTAAGAGGGGGATGATGCAACGACCCGACCGTTCTTTCCGTGAGATTTGCCCTGTTTCCCCTATTTCAGCTTTGTTATGTGCTAGTTAACCTAATTATGATGTGTTGGATTAGTTGGTTCGGGTTCGGGGTGGTCGTGGTGAGAACTGAGACACTTAGTCTCTTAAACTGGCTTAATAGTTAGAAAAGTCAACTGGGAGTTGACTTATTGGTAAACGACCTCAAAATGTAGATTTTATGGCTCGGATAGCTTCGTTAGGTGATTTGGGTCTTAGGAGTGTGTTCGGATGTGGGTTTGAGGTCACATGTAGAATTAGGCTTGAATTGGCGAAAGTTAGTTTTTGGCGATTTTCGGTCGGCAGTGGAAAATTAGCTATCAGGGTCGAAATGGAATTTTTGAGGTTGGAGCAGGTTCGTAGTGTCATTTTGGACGTGTGTGTTTCAGGTCATTTGGACGTGTTTTGGTTGGTTTCAGCATCATTGGCGAAATTTAGAAATCTCAAAGTTCATAAGATTGAATCCGATGTGATCTTGGTGTTTTAGTGTTGTTTTGGGTGTTTCGAAGGCTCAACTAAGTTTGAATAAGGTTGTGGGACTCGTTTGCATTTTTGGTTAGGGTCCCGAGGGGGCTCGGGTTGATTTCGGATAGCCATCGAGGGGTTTTAAGTTGGAAAATAGCAGCTGATGCTGCTGGTGCTGGTGTTAACGCACATGCGAATAGGGTACCACAAGTGCAGGCCCACAAAGGCGGACTGCTCGTCGCAGATGCGATTTTTGCGTGAGTTGGAGGAGATCTTCAGGGGCGAGGTTCTTACCGCACCTGCAAATCCGCAGATGCGGAAGTTTGATCGCAGGTGCGGAGACTGGGCCTCTAAGCGTTTTCTGCAGGTGCGCACCTGGGACTGCAGGTGCGCGTAAGTGGCCACAGGTGCGGAACCACTGTGTAGTTAGTATAAATTCCAGCCTTCGAAATTTTTTGGCACTTTCATCATATTTTGCATGCGGGATGAGGCTTTTGGGATCAAATTGAAGAGGGATTTCGAGGGTTTTCTGGAAGGTAAGTTTCTTGGACTAAAAACTCGATTCTATGTTGTTATTTGACGGATTAGGCTTGGAATTAGTGGAATTTATTGGCATAAATTTAGGGTTTAGGGCTTGGGAAGTTGAGACTTATAATTAAGGAATTTAGTGGTCAATTGTGGTCGGATTTTGATGCATTTTATATGTATAGACTCGGGAAAGGATAAGGATTCTTGTGATGTGATTTTTATACAATTTCGAGACGTGGGCCCGAGGGCTGGGTTTGGTCAATTTCGGGAATTTTGGTTAAAATTGATAGTTTTCGAGTAGGCTTCGCTCCTTCAGCGTATATTGATGATATTAATCTGGTTTGGTTAGATTCGGAGCAGTCGGGACCCGATTCGAGAGGCAAGAGCATCACAGATTAGTATCTGCGCCGGTGTGAGGTAAGTAATGACCTAAATCTTGTCCTGAGGGTATGAAACCCCGGACTTCGTATTTTCTCACTATTTTAGGAGTGGCGCACACGCCGGATGGCGAGTATGTGGCCTTTTACTGCTATTTCCTCAATGTGTTGACTTATGATTTACACTCAATCATATTATGTTTAACTGATTTCGAAACTCAGGCTTATATACATTATTTTGAGATATAAAATGATATTTTGGGTCGAGTACCCCGTTTGACTTATAGCCCCAGGGGATTTTTGAGAGTTTCTGACTGAGTGAGGTCGAGGGACTGATTGTGAGGATATGATATGCCACAGGGTGCCTTGATATTAGCGTTTGGACTGAAGGAGCCCCTCCGGAGTCTGTACGCACCCCCAGTGAGCGCAGGTACCTACTGAGTGCGAGTGTCAAGTGCCGAGTGACGAGTGATTGGGAGGCATGAGTGACAGTGAGGTTGCCCGAGGGGCTGATACTGAATGATTGTGAGGTATGCTGAGCGACTGATTCTGAGTGATGATTTGCCCGAGGGGAGATTTATGATACATGTTTTGGCCCGAGGGGCTATTTATGATTTATTTCATTTTACACTAGACTCTTTGGGTATTTTTCTGAAATTGTTGGAAAACACACTTTTCAAAGGATTTTACTGAAGTTGGATTTTAAAGCATGTTGATTTAATGTATACACTGTTGCAAAGAAAGGTTGTGCTTATTGTGAATTGATGATTTGATCTTATGTGTTTCTTACTACTTATACTTGATTTATTTTCATTACTACTGAGTTGGCGTACTCACATTACACACTGCACCCCTGTGTGCAGATACAGGTGCTGGTACTGAGCGCTAGTTTTCTTCCTTCGTGCGGAGCCGGAGTTGGGGTTTCGAGGTAGCTGTTCAGCGTCCACAACATCTCTTTTCCCATTTTCTTGTTTTGTATTTAGTTCCTCGTTCCGAGTCTTGATGTATTATGACAGTAGGGTTATTTTGTACTACTCGTAGATGCTCATGATGGTTGACTCGAGGTTTTGGGGTAGTTTATATACTGTTTTATTCATTTTTGTTGTTGTGAACTACTTAAACGAAAGAATTTTGTGATATATGGGAACCATTTTGGAAATTATGAAATATTATGTCAGTATGTGATTGTTGGCTAGCCTAGTTCCATGTTAGGTGCCATCACGGTCGGCTTAGGATTTGGGGTCGTGACATTATTATATAAATAATTACTAATTGCATCGCAAATAAATTTATAATGATTATTATTTAATTTTCATCATCGCATTAAATATTTTATATATACTTATTATAATTATATTTTTGCATCCCGAGTCTAAAATTGCATATTTTGCAATAATAGCCCACATCTATGCATAATTACATTATTTATACAAGAAAATGACTGTTCACATTTTTATAATGTTAAGCAATTATTTTAAATAATTTTTCATGCACAAATAGTATTTTTTTGTTTATTAATTATTTGTACAAATTATTTTACTAATTTAATAGGGTATTTAAAATATAGCCCTTTTTCTTTATTAATTTTTAGACCTAATCCAATTACCACTACCCAATTACCTTAGCCAAACACCCATTGACCCAATCCCATACCCATTTAAAAACACCCGACCCAGAACCCCTTTGAACCAGGACCGTTGATTGCTAAAATCAATGTCCACATCACTCCACCCCTTTTAATTATACCCTAACCCATCTAACCCTAACTCATTCGACCAAACCTGCCGCCCATGTGTTCTCTCATCCTCTCCCCTCTCCACTCAAAACCCTAGCGCCATCAACCCAATCCCTCTGATTCCAACCCCAAAATGGAATCAATCGTTGATTCCCTACCTTATGTGGCCCCTCCTCCTTAATGGCTACCCGTTTTTGTGTTACATAATAGCTTGCCTAAAATGGAAAGTAGATCTGGAAGGATTCTAACCAAATGTAGTTCAAAATCCCTAACCTATTGATTATTTTTGTCTGTGTTCATTCTAACCTCGGTGAGATTAGAATCCCCAAGTAGATTCTTACTTAACCCCAAGTTAAGGTTTTCAGATCCTTGATTCAAACCAGATTTGGTTCAAACTTTAGTTTGTTTTACTGTTATTTTCGTCTATATTCACTTTGTTACTCTTAAATCTGCCTATTTTTGTTAAATCTTTTAATTGCCCAAATTAGGGTTTCAAACCCTCTTTAATCGAACCATATTTGGTTCAATCCTATGTTTTTCTTTAATAACTCCATGTCTATGTTCTTTTATTAAAACAGACGATTCTTCGCTTTTATTTCTCTATCAAATTTTCTTTACTTAAAATTAGGGTTTTCAGATCCTAATTGAATCAAATATGATTCGATTATGTTTGTCTTTTGAATAAACTCCTGTCTACATTCATTGTATGTCGCATGTGATTATTTCACCCTTGTGTATGATACGCTCAAATTACTCCTTAAACTAGTGTAAGCGATCGATGTCAAATATAGTAACCCAACAAGGTTGGGGTCGAATCCCACAGGGAACAATATGGAGGCGATTAGGAATAATTGCAATGGAAAACAAATAGATTTTGGTTTTAAAAATGTTTATAACTAAATGCGAAAATATAAACTAACCTAGAAAGCAAGTAAAATGATCAATGGCAACAAGTATCAATGCATCGGGACTTACACTCAAGTAACGATCCAATTTATTTCACGATTTTACAAATATGAGCGAGTTTATGTTAATTAGCCACGGATAATAATTCTTAATTAGCTTTTTCCAAAGACTAATAAGACTTCCTAATTGAATTATTCCTAACCTAATTAAGAGATTAAGCACACCTGGATATGGCTACAAGTAGTTCAATCTTATCCCTAGGTAGAATCTATAAAATGAGGGTTAAAGCCTCAAGTTCTTGTTAATTAATCTTTCTCAACCCCAAATTATCTTGTCCAAAATTAATTCAGAGTTAATTGGAGAGTCCTAGGGTTAGCTAATCCCTTTGGAAACATTACAAAACAAGAATAATTAAAGTAACAATAACTCACTTCATAAATATATAAAAATCATTCAATACATACGCACAACAAGGTATTTAATCCACACTTTAAATATGAATATTCCCATAAACAAGATTCAAGTGTTGGAAACAAATACTACACACTTAAATATTCAATACAAATCAAGAAAATGAAGAAACAAACATAAATGGGTAAGAAATCCTTAACCACAAGGTTGAAATCTTCAAATCCCAAGTGTGTGTGCAAACCCTAACTTCCACAAATGTTTTCTCTCTTCTTCTCTACTCAAAAATATATTTTACACTGCCAAATATTTTCCAAAAGACCTGCTAGGTCGAGCATATGTGAGTTAGGAAGGAGAAAATGTGATTTTACATTTCTATCCAGTGCTGATGCCCGTTGGCCGCACCTGCGGAAAAATCCTCGCAGGTGCGGTTCCGCAGAAGCGGACTACACATCGCAGGTGTGGTTCTGGGTGATTTAAGCACGTTCCGTAGACACGGACAAAACATCACACCTGCGCTTTCGCAGGTGCGTGAACCACTTCGCAGGTACGCTTTTCTACTGTTGAGCTTCATCCGCAGGTGCGTTCTGTTCTTTGCAGGTGTGAGGTCGCACCAGCTGCCCAGAGTCCGCAGGTGCGGATTTACTAGAGGTTTTGTGCATTTTTCACCATTTTGTGCTCAACTCCACTCCAATTCAACACCAACCACTTCATGGCACCATTTCCATGAAATTCGAGCAATACACATTATAAACGACCTTATGTTAACATTAAAGGATGCAAAATTTAGCGAAAAAGAGCTAAAATGAGTGGTAAAATCATCACTCATCAGTGTCTCTGTTGATTTATGGTTTACCTAAAAATTAGGGTTTTGAAATCTTTTACTGAGATTTTAATCTTTCCTTTCTCGTATGGTACTGATATTTTCCTTATTCTATTCGATTTATCATGTTCTCATTATTTCCTTTACCTTGTCTTAATCTTGAATCTGACTGTTGATTGATTCTATATGATACTTACCTTATTCTAAGTAGTACTTGCCTGATTACTCGTAAATTGACTAAACCCTGACTTTAATTAATTCTGGGAATTATTTTCATTCCTTATTTGTGTATGCTTGATTTATTCCCTTATTTGTCTGCCTAATTAAATACTATTTAAACCTTTCCCCTTCCCCTTTTTAAAAAAAGGACTCGAACTCTCATACTCTCACGGAAAAAACTTACTTCTCTCACTCTGGTTCTGTGCTTATTGTTTACGGTCTTGGCTGATTGAAAGCCAAGGCCAAGTAATTCTGGAACTTAACTGCTGTGGCATATTTACTTCCTTTCTTGCTTAACCAGTATGCCCTATTCCCTTGCAGTTTCATTCTCCATGCTTTCATAATATGTGTTGCTCAACTAGCATGTTTTAATTCCAAATACGATTCTACCATGTTATATGATTCTATGATCTCATCTAGTCCTATAAGTGACACTGTTAACTTATGATTAAGTCATTTTGAAGAATATGAATCCTCTTATAAGCTAGCTTGATGTCTAACTTGTCCTAGTACCCTGTTTGTTAATCCTGTATCTATTTTGAACTTTGCCTATTACCAGCATGAAACTAGTAACTTGTCCTAACTTTCCAAATTTGTATAGTTATTGAACTCATGTGACATGGCAACTTGTTTGCCTTAACATTTCTCCGAATATTGCTTCTATGATTAAAATGGTTACCTTAAGTATCAACATGCTCATTTAGTATAGTTAGGTTTCTTTCTGGGCTAACCTATTTAAAACTATGTACTTTGTAAACTTTGCAGTTTTGCCTCCAATTATGTTTTCTAAACCTTGTATCTTCTGAAGTCAAACTGTTTTTGAAATCTGCCGTCCCCCCTTTACTTCCTTTTTACATGCTCCTTTGAAAACTTCCACTCTTAGTCCCCTAGGTCCTCCACCACCCTAGTGTGAGCACTGCTCAGGGTCCCATGAGACTCCTGTGAGCTCTGACACACTGGGAATTGGTCCCTAATATCTTGTGAGCTATCTTCTGAATGTGTGGTTCTGGTGCGAGCATTACCCTGGATCCCTGAGGCCCTTGGGAACTTTGACACACTAGAAACCTAGTTCTAATGTGTTATGGGTGAATCACTATGTTGTGCCTCAAAGTTGTGTTGGTTGGAAGGCCTGGTTCCCAGGTTTATTTGGGCCTAATGAAGGCCCCCTATATTGTATCTTATTACTATTATTCATTTTCCATTCTGGTATGTATTAACTTTGTAATAAATAGATTTTGGGGGGCATTTGGTAAAATTTGGGGGTTTTCATATTTCTTTTTGTTAAACGGGGTAGAAATCCTGCCTATAGGACTTTCGTTATGGTATTCATTCTGAATTCTATATTTGCATATTATAAATCCTACCTATAGGGTGACATTAAATTGCATATTAGAAATCATGTTCATAAATCAATTCAGTAATAGATACCATGCCTATAGGTCTAAAACCGGTTTCAATCCTAGAAATCAAGCTTATAGGACTTAAGTAAGTGCAGTAATTAGAAAACATGCATATAGGATAAAAAAGGGAATAAAACCTATCTTTGTAAGTAAAATCAGTGCTATACCTAGAACGTCTGTAATCATTAAACTCGTAGAAATAATGCCTATAGGATTCTATTGATCGATTCTGAATTCAATCGCCACTACCAGTAACTTAGGCAATATACCTGTAGGATTTA
The DNA here is from genome assembly GCA_005239525.1 of Nicotiana knightiana. Taxonomy (NCBI): domain Eukaryota; kingdom Viridiplantae; phylum Streptophyta; class Magnoliopsida; order Solanales; family Solanaceae; genus Nicotiana; species Nicotiana knightiana. The sequence continues at coordinate 69,692 of ML393055.1, forward strand.
GTTTTGGGTTTATAATTGTGATGTATTACTGTCTGAAGTGCCCAGATTGTACTGAATAAAATAAGTAGGCAAATAAATAGGTCTTAACGCTCACCTTAATAAAACTGTCTCTATGTCTGTTCTTCTAACATAGAAATCCTGACTATAGGACTTTAAGGTTAATAAAGTTTGCTGAATCAATTGCGTGCCTTTGTTGTTTATGTGTGGAGGTCAATATGATCCCATACTTACTTCTATCTGAAAGTTCTATTTGTTTTTCTTGTCGTCTAGATTTTACATTTTTGAGCCACATAGGTTGAGTCTAGAACTATCCCAAATAGAGGTCCTAATACCTCCAGGCCCTAGGTAAGGGACGAGTAGTGCGCGCATAGGGAACGAGCTAGAATCAACAAGAACACTTAAGTAACAACTTAAAGATAGTAATCGGGTAATAAGGAGATGATAGTTCATTCGCTAATGCTATGAGTAGCACCCCGATTTGAGGGAGTTACAAAGTATTGCACGGGGTGATCTTATAGGTTAAAAAACATAGAAACCCCCCCATTCCTGTTTTAGAATAAATCGAGTATTTTATTTGTCCAAATTTCTTTCTCTTCGACTAATTCGCTAAATTCAAGTTCTCTCGGGACCCACCATTGTGGACCTCGAGGGGTGCCTAACACATTACTTCGAAGTAATTTGAGCCCTTACCCGATCTCTGGTGATGTAAAATGGTTGTATGAGTTACCTGCTCTAGGTGCCCTAACACACGTTAATCCGTTAGGTGGCGACTCTCTAAATTCCAATTCCTTACCCTCTCAAAAGAAGTTGTCCAAAATGTTGAAACCCGATTTCACGAGAAAAAGGGGGTGCGACAACATGGACTCTGCTTGGGATATCCTTAGGATCTTAGCATAACGAACCTGTTTTGTGAATTAGTCTTTAAACATGTCTTTATTATTTCGTTAATACTTGCACACCCCTTCCCCTTCCCACTCTATGTGAATTTATTTTCCCATTTTCATTCATTTATGATTTCTCTTCCCTATTTATTACTTTTTACTATGGAAACTGACTTGTCTCTTTTTTTTTCTTTCTTAAATGCCTTTACAATTATTAAATACCACATTTTATCATTTTTCATCGTGCAAATACTTGACAACGTGTTATTTTCCTTTTGCATAAATCATGCTCAACATCATATTCCACTTGTGCGTAATTAATTCCTTAGCAATACATGATGGCTGTCTGCACTCTTCCTATATCACCATTTTGATTTTGGAAAGGCTTATTTGCGGTAAAACTAGTCGATCAGTGGTGCAGTCGATGGTTCCGTGCCTTTCCCCCTCAAGTTGTCCGCTTGAGGGTACCAGTCTAGACCTCTATAGAAACCTTACTCTGATAATAACTGTACATGCATCATGGTCAAACCTAGACTGGGTTAATATATTTTCCGCATAGTAACCCTTTAAGGAAAGCCTTCTCCAAAGTCCACCGGGATTTCTATAATCCCAATGGACGCAACCACGATCTGTACATTATTTGGAGAAATAAATGACGATATGCTAATCTTTAATGTATAAATAGTCGAATTCGGAGGGGGAAAGGGTCTAACCTTGTTTATTTTACAGAAAATGAGGCACAAAGTCCCCAGGTCCAGCATGGTCCGAAGCATACCACTGTTGTTGCTAGATTGGTAGGAAGACCTCCCGTCCAGTGACAAAAATCATGTAAAAAGGGTCCTCATAAACATACCTTCCTTATTAGACTTCCAATCAAACAACATGTTCATTGAGGCTGCTACTATGTTTTGGGACGAAGAAAGGGCTGTATTCCGTTTTGGCAACATAGAGATGACTCCTCTTTTGGAGGAAATAGGGGGATTCGCTGGACTACCTTTGGACAGTCTGGGTCTATTGGTACCAGAAAATCGCACTACCAGAGGGTTTCTGAAAATGATGGGCTTAAGAAAGAATGATGACTTGGTATGTCTGAATAAGTCTTACATACCTTTTGATTTCCTCTATGAACGATACAGACACAACAAGTCTTATCGTATTTTTCATGATGAGTTCTCCATCGCCTCTCTAGGTTGGATTCATCGAAGGTTTTTCGTGTTCATTATCTGTTTTTTGGGTATGATAGTGTTTCCAAGCAAAATGGACTGAATTCACACCAGGTTGGCCATGGTAACCAGAGCTTTAATAGAGGGAATCGAGGGACAAGCATACACTATTGTTCCTATGATTATAGAAGAAATATATCGGGCTTTGGATCGTTGCCGGAAAGGGTTCAAACATTTCAAGGGTTGTAACTTGCTGCTACAGATTTGGTTGCTAGAACATCTTCAAAGAGGCCAGTACCGCCAAGAGTTTCCACGAAGACCATGGAATGATCACATAGCTTTCCATCATCCCACAAGATAGACCTTTATCCCAGACATGTTAACTCAACCAAAGAATGCTACAGAATGGGTACAGCTTTTTGACAATATGATCGAGTACCAGGTTCATTGGATGTTCGAGTGGTTCCCTATTAGTGACTTCATCATCAGATCTAGAGATGTTCCATATTTGGTGTTGATCGGGTTAAGGGGAATACACCCATATGTTCCTATCAAGGTCATGAGACAATCTGGTAGAAAACGAATTATACCGCGAGTCTAAAAAATTAGTCACTACAGGGCAGATTTTCAAGATGACGACATCTCATAAAAATATGAAGCTCAACACATGTGGCACTTGAAGGTCATTATGGAAAGGGACACCATCGAGCCAGATCGATATCACACAGGGCATGTGTACTTCTACCCATAATGGTTGGAAGATAGCATATCAGGAATAGTCGAGCCCGGGGTCGATCAAGGAAATAGAGTCATAGATGAAGTTGCTGAAGCACATGTGAAGTATAACAGATTGTGCAAAAGAGTTTGCGAGTCCGAGGCCAAGCATTTGGAACAAAAAAATATCGATATGGTAGCAATCAACGAACGGAGGGAAATGGCTACTAGGTCAATGGAAAGGCTGGAGTATCTGGAGAAGGGTTTAATGGAGTTAGAGGGGAAGATGAGGCAAAGAGTCATAGACTGACAGAATGTCGAGGTAACAAAGAAGGAAATTTAGCAAGATAATACCTACTATTGGACATGCGCGACCTGGGGAATCTGATTGATGGAGCCAAGAAAGTCAAGCCTGGAGAAGTTCCCTCTAGGACCAAGTACATTAGGTTTATTTTAGAATTACTTATCGAATGTAATAAGGCAAACACCATTAGTGAATTATTTATTTATTTTTGTTTTATATTCCTCTTATTTATTACATTAATTAAATGAGGCAATTATTGACTTTAAATTTCTCCAAATGTATGACCCCGGAAAATTTTGCTAAGCAATATAGGATTCGGGGTGCCAGGTAGACTAATTATAATATTTTATGTGCTTTAAATATGATGTAAATGAATGGGATGTGGTGAATAAGTGTATGAATCATATAATAAGTAAGGTAGGATCCAAGTAGAGGCCTAAGTCCAAGCCAAGTGTGAAAATTTCATAATAGGCTAAAATTCCAAAGGTACTTGCACTAGTCCACACTTTGAACGAGAATATCTAATTATATATAAGGTATTATGTGATGAATAACATATAAAATGAAATTTCTTTGAGTGAAGTTTCTAACGCTTCAAACCGTTCATAATTTGGACATTCCTACGCAATGGTATGGTCAAATTACCGAAGGCTGGAAAAAATGCGATCCTGTGTCAAATCTGCGATCGCATTTCATGTTGCATGTTGACTCTGCGATCGCAGATTAGGTCGTAGATTGGGCCAGTGTAGCCCAGTTTTGGGCAGCTATTTTGCGATTCACTCTGTGGCCCACATTCTTGTTCTGCGGTCCATTCTGCGATCGCAGACCCTGTTACGGAGGTTTATTTTTCCTATTATTATAACCTGATCCCACTTTCATAAATAGGTTTAGGGGCTTCATTTGGAGTCATTTTCTACTGATTTTAGAGAGAGATGAGAGCATATAGAGAGGGAAATAAGGGTCCTAACTTCATAATCACCCAAATCTTGCTCAAGTATTCAAGAATCAAGAAAGAGAACCATAGATTGTCCTCCATCCGGGTAAGTCCTACTACCAAAAATTTCATGCAAGAGGTTAAGAGTTCAAATATGTTGTGAGGGTTAGAAATAGACCATGCATGTGGGACTAAGTTGTAGTATGTGATGTTAAAGAACTAATTTGGGTAGTTCATGTTAAATTTGGTTGAGGCAAGAAGGAATTACCATTTCTAAACCTTGTAGTCTACTTCACATGTTAGGTATTTGATGAAATTCCTAAGAGAGTTACACCATGGGTAATCTTACTAATTATTAATTGATTTGCGCTATCTCCTTATAGATTGTGATGGCTAGAGGTGTTGGTTTATTGTATAAACCTAAGGAAAAGCTCTTTGAGGTATGTATGGCTAACTTTAACCTTTGTAGAATCCTCTTGTTTGGTCCAAGCATACTGTATGTATACCTTGTTTGAAATTTTGTGAATGGATTGTTCAAATGTTTTGAGACGTAATATTCTACTCTCTGATTTTCCTAGTTGATTTCCATACTACCGTGCTATATGAGATTGTGAAAAGTGTTTTGATGTGCCTATCTTATTATGTGCAAAGCTCGTAAATGCTCGAGGGTATCGATATGAAAGTATGTGTTAATGAATGAAAGAGTGTTAATGTGCCCAAGTGTGGGAATGTATATAATGGCTAAAAATTGTGCGTGGTAAGTAATGAAAAAGGGTATTGTGAAATGATGTAAATGAGTTGAACGATTATGGCAACACCGTGTACATGAATTACTGCTTGGTGAGAGTCATTGTGCTTTGAGCTCAAATAGAGAATTGTTGATATGAACTTCTGTTACTTGAAATGAAGAATTCTTGTGATTTAATTGTTTGTGGTTTTTGTAACGAAATATGATTGTCAGGTGGGATTGGGTTGCGCGCCACGAAACAAAATAATAAGGATGATGGGTTGTGGTGATAAGGGTGGCTGAGGTAATAAGGATGGAATGTGATCATTATCACTATTGAAATGAAAATCTATGAAACTCTTGAATACGGTGATGTTGAAAGGGGAAAAGGAGAGATTGTGAAACTTGTTGATTTTGGTTGTTTCTTTCCACGTGCATTGATTGATTAGTTCTATTACTGTCTCTTATTTGTGTATTGTTTGATTGTACTTGGGATAAAGTTTGTTCATACATACTAGTACTATTCCACAGTACTAACATCCCTTTTGCGTGGGGCGCTATATTTTCTTATATGAATGTAGGTGGCTCTATAGCAGGTAATTTAGTCCACCGTCAGTAGTGCCTCCTCTCCACTCCATCAGCTGAATTGGTGAGCCCCACTTCCTCTCGGGGCCACGTGTGGTTCATGCCGCTTTATTTTGAGTTTATTTTATGGTGTAAGGTATAGCCGGGGCCTTGTCTCCGGCAAGCATTGTTTAAACTTACCCTACTCATAGAGGATCCGTAGACATAGCGTCGGTATTGTACATATGCATGTTGGGTAGTGACAACCGTGGTCCACGTGTTAGAAGTATGTATGCTTTATGTATCTTGAAAGTATTTTGTATTGTATGCTGCTAATGATAAAATTTGGAAATGAACTCAAATTATAAGCTTATGCTTAAGTCTTAATTACTATATCACATGTAAAATGAACAGTGTTATCACGGGGTGATGCGTGGGATAGGGAAGGCAATTCCAGGTCCGCTCGACTGAGGTCCACCCGGTTGAGCGCCAGTCGTGTCCCTCGATTTTGGGGCGTGACGCCAAATCTACTTATTGATAGGATATCCTCGGGCACAACGAGGCTCCCAAATTAGGATGCAAATTTACATTTCTGCAAAATGTGTTTAAATACTGCAAATACTTTTTTAGAATTCTCACTGACTTGGCTACCTTTTTGTTTTTATTTCTTTTTGATTATTCTCATTCCCCAAGGCTGGTTGACACATACTGGCATAATCAGCATATCACATCAGATCCAGAGGCCCTCCTCCTCCTCCTCCTCCAAGTAATCCGAAAACCAAAGGAAAAGCTAAGATGGACGATATGAGTGGTGTCAGGATAAACGACGCTACACATGCCGAGAACGTAGAAACTTTCGATGGTCGGAGTACTCCGGCGCCAAAATGATTTGGTCTTACGGCTGGAACAAAAAATACTTAAATTTCAAGGGGAGCTCGAGCAGATCCGAAACTTGGAAAACCTCTCCTTCACCATAAACTTCCCAGATATCAACCAATCAAACACCCAAAACCTAGTACCTCCTCAAAACACACCAAACCAACGTCCACAAAATCCTCCAGCACCCTACAAATATGCAACACCTCCTCAACATCCTAATCCTTTACCCATACCTACACCCCCTCAACACCAGCATCTCCCTACTCAACATCTGCAAACCACCCCCATAGCCTATCCCCGATCCTCAAAATTCAACCAATGATCACCACTACACTCAAACCCTCAGCATTCATCAAAATAATCCCGCATATATGGAAAACCTACCCCACTCCACTCAACCGGTCTCATATACACCAGAATCCACCGAGAATGACATGCTCATTAAGAAAATGACAGAGGAGCTCTAGAAGATCACAAGCCGAGTCCAGGGTGTTGAAGGAGGTTAATGAATTGAACGTTTAAATTATGAGGACATGTGCATTCAGCCAGACGTGGAACTATCGGAGGTGTACAAAGCTCCTAAGTTCGAATTGTTTGATTGAACGGGCGACCCAAAGGTACATTTGAGAACCTACTGTGACAAGCTCGTAGGGGTTGGAAAGGACGAAAGGATTCGCATGAAGCTGTTCATGAGAAGCCTCACTGGTGACGCCCTATCTTGGTACGTAAGTCAAAATCCCAAGAAATGGGATAACTGGGTAAGCATGGTATCATACTTCATGGATAGATCAGATTCAATACAGAAAATGCACCAGATGTCTTCTACATACAAAATCTCAAGAAGAAGCTAACATAGACTTTTCGTGAGTATGCTACTCGATGGAGGTCAAAAGCAGCAAAGGTCAGGCCGACATTAGAATAAGAGCAGATGAACAAGTTCTTTGTTAGAGCTCAGGATCCACAATATTATGAGAGGTTAATGGCCATCGAGAACCACAAGTTATCCGATATCATCAAGTTCGGAGAAATGATTGTAGAAGGTATCAAAAGCGAAATGGTAACAAATCTTGAGGCATTATAGGCTACAAACAAAGCATTGCAGTCAAGGGGTATATCAATGAAGAAAGAAGCAGGGGCCGTGATGGTAGCACAAGATCCAAAATCTCCACTCACATACCAAACACCTCCACCCACATATCAACCTTTACCTCCTAGATATCCTCAGCCCGCTACCTCCTACCACACTTATAACACCCAACCAACCTACTATCATTCAACTCCAGCTCATTCGAACTATCAAAAACCCATGCTTAATTTCGATCGTAAACCACCCAGACAGTACACCCCTATTGCTGAACCCATCGACCAGTTATATGAAAGATTAAAGGCCGCCGAATATGTCTCCCCGATTCCCTCCATTGCAATGGAAAACTCCTCCTAGTGGGTCAAACTAAACAAAACATGTGCATACCATTCCGGCATGAAGGGACATACCATCGATGAATGTCGCACTCTCAAAGACAACATTTAGACAGTGATTGATACCAAAGTCATACAAGCAAAGAAAGTCGCACCCAATGTACGCAACAACCCTCTCCCGGACCATAGGGGTGAAGGAGTAAATGTGATAGAAACTGATGAAGAATTGGATCCTGAAGGATCAATTGGGCTTATTCGGGAAGGCGATGACCCTAAGAAACCTGCAGTCACACTCACTCCTATTGTGGTACAAGTATAACCAGCCAAAGTTGAGATAATTGCAACAACTCCGTTATAAATCAAAGTGATAACACCTGCAGCTACACCTACTCCGTTCGAAATAGAAGTAACCATACCCTTCAGTGTGACGGTAGCATCCACACCACCCTTTAAATCCAATGTCATACCTTGGGATTATGTTGCCGAAGCTAGGAGGAAAGGGAAGACAAAAATGGAAGAGTCTGGTGCTGCACAAGGGATGACCAGAACTGGAAGAATCTATACACCTGAGAATTTGGGAGGAAGAAGTAAAGAAGCCACTGCCAAACAAACCATCATTGAACCCGGTCCCGATGATCTTTGGAGGAAGGTACAGGCAAGGGGATATTCTGTGGTAGACCATTTGAACAAAACTCCCACCTAGATATCCATCCTATCACAGCTGCAAAATTCTGAGGCACATAGGAATGCTCTGATGAAGGTATTGAATGAAGCGTATGTTCCCAACAATATCACCAGTGGGGAAATGGCCAAAATGGTGGGGCAAGTGATGGAGAGCCACAAGATCACATTTCACGAAGCTGAGTTTCCACTAGAGGGATTGAGTCACAACAGGGCACTGCACATCATAGTGCAATGCGATGATAAATTCATTGTTTTTTTGATAGACGGAGGATCCAGCCTCAACATCTGTCCATTGACAACTCTAAAAAGGTTGGGCAAGGGTTTGCATGAAATACGAGAATGGACCATGAATGTCAAGGCGTTCGATGGGTCACAAAGAGCCACAATCGAGGAAATAAATTTATGCTTGCAAATGGGTCGCACTTGGTTCGATGTTAAATTTCAGGTGCTAGACATATCCGCCTCCTGCAATTTGCTGTTAGGACGACCTTGTATACATGCCGCTGGGGCTATTGCGTCCACTTTACAGCAGGTTGTAAATTTTGAATGGAATCATCAAGAAGTAATCATTCATGGAGATGGGAGCAATCCCATCTATACCAATCGAACTATTACGGTCGTGGAAAATAGAAGGAAGTTGGGCGAAGAGACTTATCACCGCATCGAGCGCGTCAATGCAATTGAGAAGGATAAATGGTAGAGTATCAAAATAGAAAGCATATTGGCATGGTCGGGGTATGAACCCAGCAAAGGACTGAGGAAGAAACTCCAAGGCATTACCAAACCAATACAGCCGAAATGTCATGGTACAACCTTTGGGCTTGGATATCTGTATACCTGGCAAGAATATGATAATTTGTCTCCACCATGGCGTGGTCCATATTAACCTCCCGTTCCTCATTTGAGCTAATCCTTCTATCAGGCCGATACAATATGGGGATCCGAAGAAGAAGAAGAGGTGGCTGCATTGAGGGAATTTATTTCTAGAAAATGATGACATGGATTGCTGTGTGATAGTTAAGGAGAAGAAGGAAGAAGGCCTTACCATTCAGACAGTGGAGAAGGGAGCATTTCTCGGAAATTAGGCCGCTACACCATCATGGGCCCCATGAGTCCCGGGTAGCATGGCTGTTAGCACCATATATTTTTGAAAACAATTATTCTTGAACATTTTGGTTTAAACAATATTTTTCAGTATTTCATTTGGAAAACAATTTTGAGTTATTGAAAATTGCTCTATTCAACATTTTAGTATTTACCAATGGCTTGATGTTTTATTATTATTATCTTTCTTTCATATCTTTCTCTCTACAGCATTACTATTTCTTATCTTGATGAACTAACGATTGTGATATGTAATGAGACAACACAACACAAAGACACTGACTCAGAGGAAATAAAAGAAGAGGATGTAATACTTGAGGAAATTATCAAAGAGAGAATTTTGAGAACAATCCTAAGTCGAACAAGGACGAAACCGAGATAGTCAATTTGGGAGATTCCGAAACCATCAAGGAAACTCGCATAAGCATGAACTTGTCACCGCCAGAGAAGGAAGAATACATTCGTTTCCTGAAATAATATGAGGATATTTTTGCATGGTCATACGCTGATATGACAGGGTTGAGCACATCCATAGTAGCTCACAAGCTACCTACAAACCCAATATGCGCCAATGAAGCAGAAACTCAGAAAGTGCAAACCAAACATGAGCCTGAAAATCAAGGAAGAAGTCACCAAGCATATCAAATACAAATTCCTCAGAGTAGTTGAATAACCAACCTGGTTGGCCAACAGTGTATCTGTTCCAAAGAAAGATAGATAAGTCAAGTTGTGTGTCGACTATCAGGATCTAAATAGAGAAAGTCCCAAGGATGATTTCCCACTACCAAATATACACATTCTGATTGACAATTGCGCCAAGCATGAACTCCAGTCCTTTGTAGACTGTTGCGCGGATAATCATCAGATCTGGATAGATGAAGAAGATGTAGAGAAAACAACCTTCATTACACCATAGGGGGTGTATTGCTACAAAATGATGTCATTCGGTCTGAAGAATGCTGGGGCCACCTACATGAGGGTCATGAAATTATCTTGCATGATATGATACACAAGGAAATAAAAGTGTATGTTGACGAAGTCATCATCAAATCCAAGAAGGACGCACAAATCCAAGAAGGCCGCAGATCACATAGCAGATTTGAGGAAATTCTTTGATCGGCTGAGGAAGTACAATCTAAAGCTAAATCCCGTAAAGTGTGCATTCGGGGTTCCCGTTGGAAAATTGTTGGGATTCATCGTGAGTCGCCGAGGAATAGATTTGGACCCGTCAAAGGTTAAAGCCATCCAACAATTACAACCACCAAAGAACAAAAAGGATGTGATGAGTTTCTTGGGATGCCTCAACTACATCAGCCGTTTCATAGCACAATCCACAGTAATATATGAACCAATTTTCAAAATGCTGAAGAAGGATGCCGCAACCAGCTGGACTAAAGATTGTCAAAAGGCTTTTCACAAAATCAAGGAATATTTGTCCATACCGCTAGTCTTAGTCCTGCCAGAGCTTGGTAGATCACTACTACTCTACCTTGTAGTGTTAGATGGAGCTTTCGGTTATGTACAGGGATAGCATGACGAGACAGGGAAAAAGGAGCAGGCCAATACTACTTGAGTAAGAAGTTCACCCCAAATGAAGCACGGTGCTCTTTGCTAGAACGCACTTGCTGCTCTCTAACCTAGATAGCTCATAACCTAAGGCACTACTTATGTGACTATACTATATATTTCATATCAAGGATGGATCCCCCGAAGTACATCTTTCAGAAACCATGCCTACTGGGAAACTGGCCAAGTGGCAAATCTTCCGAGTGAGTTCGACATCATCTATGTAACTCAGAAAGTAGTCAAAGGACAAGCGTTGGCAGATCATCTTGCTGAAAATCCTATAGGAGGAGAATACGAACCCCTAAAAATGTATTTCCCTGACGGGGAGGTATCATTCGTAGGAGAAGACATCACTGAAGCCTATGATGGTTGAAGAATATTTTTTGACGGGGCTGCAAATTTCAAAGGAGTCGGTATCAGAGCCGTCATGGTATCAAAAATTGGGCAACATTATTTAGTGTCTGAAAAACTCAGGTTCCCATGCACCAACAATATGGCAGAATATGAAGTCTGCATATTAGGGCTCAACCTGGCTGTTGACAGAATATTCAAGAACTACTAGTGATCGGTGATTCAGACGTGCTGGTACATCAGGTACAAGGAGAGTGGGATACCAAGAATACAAAAATACAACCGTATCTGCATCATGTACAAGATTTGAAGAGGAGGTTCACAAATATAGAATTCCGGCATGTCCCCAGAATTCAGAATGAATTTGCAGATGCATTGGCCACCTTATCATCAATGATACAGCATCCAGACAAGAATTTCATCGATCCCATTCTGGTAAGGATCCATAATGAGCCGGCATACTGTGGTCATGTTGAAGAGAAAACAGATGGAAATCCCTGGTTTCACGACATTAAGGAATATTTTGCAAAAGGAGAATACCCAAAGCATGAAAACCATACTAAAAAATGCACACTGCGGAGACTGTCCAATCACTTCTTCGAAAGCGGAGGAATTCCGTATAGAACAACTCCCGATCTAGGAATTCCAGAACCTGCGGACCATATATGAACGACGTTGTCGTAGCCAAGAAGATACTCCGGGCCGGATACTTTTGGATGACTAAGGAAACTGACTACATCCTGTATGTCCAGAAATGCCACCAATGACAGATACATGCAGATATGATACGAGTGCTGCCAAATGAACTCAATGCAACAAGTGCACCTTGGCTTTTTTTGCTTGGGGAATGGATGTCATCGGCCCAATCGAACCCACTTCTTCGAACGGGCACATTTTCATTTTAGTGGCCATCGATTACTTCACTAAATGGGTTGAATCCGCATTATACAAAGTTGTGACCAAGAAAGTCGTCGCGGATTTTGTCAGAGACGGGTTGTTTGTCGATTTGGGGTTCTAGAGTCTATCATCACTAACAATGCCGCCAATCTCAATAGTGATATGATGAAATACATGTGTGGAACTTTCAAAATCAAGCACAAGAATTCCACAGCGTACATGCCTCAAATGAATGGAGCCGTAGAAGCCGCTAACAAGAACATCAAGAAGATACTAAGAAAAATGGTAGAGAACCACAAGCAATGGCACGAGAAATTACCATTTTCCTTACTAGGATACTGTATCGTAGTCCACACATCGACCGGACAAACTCCCTATTTATTGGTTTATGGTACCGAAGTCGTCATTCCCGCCGAGGTAGAAATTCCTTCTCTAATGATCATAGAAGAAGCAGAACTCACTGACGTATAATGGATAAGGAGCTTCTATGAGCAGTTATCCCTCATAGATGGAAAAAATATGAATGCATTGTGTCATGGTCAACTTTATCATAATAGAATGTCCAGAGCTTTCAACAAAATGGTCAAACCAAGACAGTTCATACCGGGGAAGCTGGTGATGAAACAGATCTTTCCACATGATGATGAAGCCAAAGGAAAATTTTCACCCAACTGGCAAGGTCCTTATATGGTTCGCAGAGTATTAACAGGAGGAGCACTCATACTCACAGAAAGGGATGGAGAAATCTAGCTGAAGCCTATCAATTCAGATGCAGTCAAAAGATACTATGTGGAAACTATTCATGTGATTTAAATTCAAATACACTTGACCTGATTCCCGTTTAAGAAGGGATACGTAGGCAGCCCTGTGGGTTTGGCCACAATTCAATTAAATTCCCCATTTTTCCCCACAATCAAAGACTGGTGCAGAATTTTGAGGAAGACCCTCAAAATTCCGAAGCAAGTTCAGCCAACATCAGCATACAGAATGGCCAGAAAGTCACTTAGTTAACTGGGGCGGAATTTTGAGGAGGACCCTCAAAATTATATGTCAAAAGAGGTCGTAATGTCTCTAATGATGTCACAGTTACTGGTTCATCTAACTAATTTCTTAAGTGCATATTATTATATCTTTGAAAACTATGCCTGCATGCTTTTGAAAAGAAACTTTACTTTTTAGCCAAATGCTACCCATGGTAACTTGAGCAGGACCCTCGGGCAGAGTGGAGCAGATCAAGCAGACGAAGAAACGAACCAACCTCCCCCTCAAAACTCAAAAAAAAATCTTTGTATGTAGGAATAATATGCATCGGCACAACAACACAATTACTATACACAAAACACATAGTCAGCTAAGAATGCTTTACTCTTACTCTCGCATCTGCACGAGACTAAGCTCTGTCTCAATTCTTGCATAAGGTTGAGCCCTGCCTCCCCATTTTGAATAAGGCTAAGCATTGCCTTCTTTTGCATGAGACTAAGCCTTGTCTCAATCCTTGCATGAGGCTAAGCCCTGCCTCTTCATTTGCATAAGGCTAAGTACTACCTTCTCTTTGCATGAGACTAAGCCCTGTCTCAATCCTTGCATGAGGCTAATCCCTACCTCTCTATTTGCATAAGGCTAAGCACTGCCTTCTCTTTGCATGATACTAAGCCCTTTCTCAATCCTTTCATGGGGTTAAACCCTGCCTCTCCATTTGCATAAGGCTAAGCACTACCTTCTATTTGCATGAGACTAAGCCCTATCTCAATCCTTGCATGACGCTAAGCCCTGCCTCTCTATTTGCATAAGGCTAAGCACTGCCGTCTCTTTGCATGATACTAAGCCCTGTCTCAATCCTTGCATGGGGCTAAGACCTGCCTCTCCATTTGCGTAAGGCTAAGCCCTGCCTCTCCATTTGCATAAGGCTAAGCAATGCCATCTCTTTGCATGAGACTAAGACATGTCTCAATCCTTGCATGAGGCTAAACCCTGCCTCTCCATTTGCATAAGGCTAAGCACTGCCTTCTCTTTGCATGAGGCTAAGCCATGTCTCAATCCTTGCATGAGGCTAAGACCTGCCTTTCCATTTGTATAAGGCTACGCATTGCCTTCTCTTTGCGTACCACAGATATTGCTCTTGCATTGTTCTCTTCTTTCGGGCTAAGCTCTGCCCTTAACTTTACACAAGATTAAACTCTGTCTTGTTGCCTCTAGCATCATGTCTATGCACCTCATGGGCTGAAATATAGCCAACTCGTCCGAAGGCGTCATAGTTTGAAGGCATCATCCTCATAGCCGGAAGACATCATGCCATGGCCTGAGGATCTCTCAAACTTACACATCATTATTCAAAGGCATCATGGGTCGGAGGCACCATTTTCATGGCCCGAGAACATCATTTCATGGCCTGCGAATCCCTTACCATACAATTCATGGCCCGGGACATCATCGTCTAAGGACGTCATCCTCACCGTCTAAAGACAGTATTCATAATCCAAAGGGAATTTGCATCATGTCTAAAGTTTTCGCAATAATTTATACATATGTGCTTGCAGTTGTATTTTTGTAAACTTGAAGGTGATCCGATAAGTAACCTTTATCCCAACAGGAGCAATCCCGCTCCAGTTTCCATCCACATCCTTCAAATTATTTAAAACATAATCGTTCATCATCCATTACCCGAACTCATTTACCCACAACCATTTCAAACCGCAATTAACCCTATTTGGAATATTTTGACCGTTCTTGTAACAGCTCCAATGGTTTATTTTACCGTTGGATCCAGAACTACACACGACCTGATTCCTATAAAATCAGGGATATGTAGGTAACTCAGAAACTAGAGTGTGGCCTATATCTTTCAAATCACCCTATTTGGTCAAAATTGATCATCATGTCTTTACCCGACAACTCTTTCATCCTCCCCGGAAAAAGAGGGACAGCTGTTGATACCCAATTTTTCTCACATATTTTGTTTAAATACATATATACCTTCAAAATAGTGCATGATCATCAACAAGTATTTTTCATAGTTTTCTATAATTTTTAAAGGTTTTAATCAATTTATTCATGCATTTTTATTATATAAATAAATGCTAATTTCATCACAAATAATTTTATAATGATTATTATTTAATTTTCATCATCGCATTAAATATTTTATATATACTTATTATAATTATATTTTTGCATCCTGAGGGTAAAATTGCATATTTTCCAATAATAGCCCACATATATGCATAATTACATTATTTACACAAGAAAATGACTTTTATATTTTAATAATGTCAGTAAATTATTTTAAATCATTTTTCATGCATAAATAGCATTTTGTTGTTTATTAATTATTTGTACAATTATTTTACTAATTTAATTAGATATTTAAAATATAGCCTTTTTTCTTAATTAATCGGACCTAATCCAATTACCACTACCCAATTACCCCAGCCCAATAACCTCAGCCCAAGACCCATTAACCCAATCCCATGCCCGTTTAAAAACACCCGACCCAGAAACCCTTTGAATCAGGTCCACATCACTTCACCCTTTCTAATTATACCCTAACTCATTCGACCAAACCCGCTGCCCCTGTGTTCTATCATCCTCTCCCCTCTCTTCTCAAAAACCTAGCGCCGTCACCCGAAATCCCTGTGATTCCAACCCCGAAATGGAATCAATCGTTGATTCCCTACCTTATTTGGCCCTTTCTCCTTACTGGCTACCCGTTTTTGTGTTACGTAATAGCTTGCCTAAAATGGCAAGCAGATCTGAAAGGATTCTAACAAAATCTGGTTCAAAATCCCTAACTTGTTGATTATTTTCAGTTGTGTTCATTCTAACCTCGGTGAGTAGGAATATTTCCATATATCTTGTGGATTCTTACTTAACCCCAAGTTAGGGTTTTCAGATCCTTGATTCAAACCAGATTTGGTACAAACTTTAGTTTGTTTTAATGTTATTTTCGTCTATATTCACTTTGTTACTCTTAAATCGACCTATTTTTGTTAAATATTTTACTTACCCAAATTAGGGTTTCAAACCCTCTTTAACCGAACCAGATTTGGTTCAATCCTATGTTTTTCTTTAATAACTTCATGTCTATGTTGTTTTATTAAAATAGACGATTCTTCGCCTTTATTTCTCTATCAAATTTTGTTTACTTAAAATTAGGGTTTTCAGATCCTAATTGAATCAAATATGGTTCGATTCTGTTTGTCTTTGGAATAAACTCATGTCTACATTCATTATATGCCGCATGTGATTATTTCACCCTTGTGTATCTGATAATTTTATGATTTACCTAAAAATTAGGGTTTTGAAATCTTTTACTGATATTTTAAACTTTTCTTTCTCGTATGGTACTGATATTTTCCTTATTTTATTCGATATACCCTGTTCTCATTATTTCCTTTACCTTATCTTAACGTTGAATCTGACTGTTGATTGATTCTGCATGACGCTTAACTTATTCTAAGTAGTACTTGCATGATTACTCATTAATTGACTAAACTCTGACTTCAATTGATTTTGGGAATTATTTTCATTCTTTATTTGTGTATGCTTGATTTATTCTCTTATTTGTCTGCCTAATTGAGTACTATTTAAACCCTTTCCCTCTCTCCTTTAAAAAAAAGACTCGAACTCTCATACTCTCACGAAAAAAACTTAGTTCTCTCACTTTGATTTTGTGCTTATTGTTTCTGGTCTTGGCCAGCTGAAAGCCAAGGCCAAGGATTCTGGAACTTAACTATTGTTGCATATTTACTTGCTTTCTTTCTTAACTGGTATGCCCGAATCCTTTGCAATTTCATTCTCCATGATTTCATAATATGTGTTGCTCAACTAGCATGTTTTAATTCCAAATATGATTCTACCATGTTATATGATTCTATGATCTCATCTAGTCCTATAAGTGACACTGTTAACTTATGATTAAGTCATTTTGAATAATATGAATCCTCTTATAAGCTAGCTTGATGTCTATTTTTTCTTGGCACCCTGTTTGTTAATCCTGTATATATTCTGAACTTTGCCTATTACCAACATGAAACTACTAACTTGTCCTAACTTTGCAAATCTGTATAGTTACTAAATTCATGTGACATGACAACTTGTTTGCCTTAACATTTTTCCCAAGATTTCTTCTGTGATTAAAATGGTTTCCCTAAGTATCAGCATGCTCATTTAGTATAGTTAGGTTTCTTTTCTAGGCTAACATGTTTAAAACTATGTACTTTGTAAACTTTGTAATTCTGCCTGCAATTCTGTGTTCTAAACCTTGTATCTTCTAAAGTCAAACTGTTTTTGAAATCTGCCCCCCCTCTTTTACTTCCTTTTTACATGCTCCTTTGAAAACATCCACTTTTAGTCCCCTAGGTTCTCAACCATCCCAGTGTGAGCATTGCTGAGGGTCCATATGGGACTCCGGTTAACTATGACACACTGGGAATTGGTCCCTAATCTCTTGTGAGCTATATTCTGAATGTGTGGTTCTGGTGTGAGCATTGCCCTGGATCCCTGAGGCCCTTGGGAACTTTGACACACTGGAAACCTGGTTCTAATATGTTATGGGTGAATCACTATGCTGTGTCTCAAAGAAGTTTTGGTTGGAAGGCCTGGTTCCTAGGTTTATTTGGGCCTAATGAAGGCTCCCTATAGTGTATCTTATTACTATTATTTATTTTCCATAATGGTCTGTAATAACTTTGTAATAAACAGATTCTGGGGACATTTAGTAAAATCGGGGGGTTATCTTATTTCCTTTTGTTAAACGGGGTAGAAATCCTGCCTATAGGACTTTCGTGATGGTTTTAATTTTGAGTTCTATATTTGCATATTAGAAATCATGCCTATAGGGTGACATTAAATTGCATATTAGAAATCCTGTTCATAAGATCAACAAACATGCATTAGTAATCATGCCTATAGGACCATGATGTTTGGTTTAATCGTTTTTCCTGACAACCTGCATAATTTCTACCCTTACATGGTTTAATATATATCATGCCTATAGGATAAAAAATTATTCTCACACCTAGAGATCATTTATATAGGATTTAAATCAATTCAGTAATAGATACCATGCCTATAGGACTAAAACAAGTTTCAATCCTAGAAATCATGCCTATGGGACTTAAGTAAGTGCGATAATTAGAAAGCATGCCTATAGGATCAAAAAAGGGAATAAAACCTACCTCTGTAAGTAAAATAAGTGCTACACCTAGAAACCATGTCTATAGCTCTGTAATCATTAAACTCGTAGAAATCATACCTATAGGATTCTATTGATCGATTATGAATCCAATCGCCGCTGCCAATCATTTACGCAATATACCTGTAGGATTTAATTCTGGGTTTGTAATTGTGATGTATTACTGCTTGAAGTGCCCAGATTATACTGAATAAAATCAGTAGGCAAAAAAATAGGTCTGGACCCTCGCCTTAATAAAATTGTCTCTGCATCTATTTTTCTAACATAGAAATCCTGCCCATAGGACTTTAAGGTAAATAGAGTTTGCTGAATCAATTGCGTGCCTTTGTTGTTTATGTGTGGAGGTCAATATGAGCCCATACTTACTTCTATCTCAAAGTTCTATTTGTTTTTCTTGTCACCTAGATTATACATTTTTGAGCCACATAGGTTGGGTCTAGAACTATCCCAAATAAAGGTCCTAATACCTCCAGGGCCCTAGGTAAAGGGGGGGGGGGGTAGTACAAGCATAGGGAACGAGCTAGAATCAACTACAACGCTTAAGGAACAACTTAAAGATAGTAATCGGGTAGTAAGAAGATGATAGTCTGTGTGCTAATTCTATGAGTAGCACCCCAAATTGAGGGAGTTACAAAGTATTGCACGGGGCGATCCTATAGGCTAAAAAACTTAGGACCCCCTCCCCATTCTTGTTTTAGAGTAAATCGAGTATTTTATTTGTCTGAATTTCTTTCTCTTACACTAGTTCGCTTAATTCATGTTCGACCAGAACCTGCCGTTGTGGACCTCGAGGGGTGCCTAACACCTTCACCTCTGTAACGACCCGACCATTCATTTTGTGTTCTAGGACCCCGTGCCCCTAAATGAGACTTCTCGTAGTTGCTTTTTCTGATTTATGACTTTCGGGGACGGGTGGTTCGAGGTTTGGGGCAGTTTGGAGTGGTGTAGGAACACTTAGTTCCTTAAGATACGCCTTAAAGGCCAAGTTTGACTTCAATCAACATTTTTAGTAAACGACCCCGGAATCGAGATTCGAGGGTTCTGATGGGTTCGTATGTTGATTTCAGACTTATGAGTGTGTTTGGAATGGGTTTTGGATGACCCGGGGGCGTTTTGACGCCTAATAGTGAATTATGGTTTCCTTAAGTTCAAACTTGAGGCTTGGAACGTGTTTTTGTGTTATCGAGATCCAAACAGAATTCCGAGATCAAGAATAGTTCCGTTATGTCATTTATGACTTGCTTGCAAAATTTGGTGTCATTCCGAGTAGTATAGATAGGTTAGGCGTATTGTTAGCGAATTCAAAGAACTTGAAGTTCTTAAGTTTGATCCAATAGGTTTTGGGGTATGATGTTTAGATTTAGCGTTGTTTCGGACGTTCTGAAGGCTCGAGCGAGTCCATATTATGATTTTGGACTTGTTGTATATTTGGATGGGGTCTCGGGTGGGCCCAAATGCCATTTGGGCATCGAGCGAGGCAAAAACTAGCCTAAAATGACTGTTGGTGCACCAGATATGGTGCGACCGCACCTGCGGAGGTCAAGTCGCAGCTGTGAAACTGCTCATGTGGTCCCAATCTCGCAGGTGTGACTCCTGAGGGAGTTGCCCATATCCACAGGTGCAGACCCCTTTCTGCAGAAGCGGAGTCGCAGGTGCGGACTCCACTCCGCTGGTGTGAAACTAGGCCCCCTTCCCCTTGTCAACAGGTACGAGATTTTTCTCGCAGATGAGAGATCGCAGGTGCGGTCCTCGAGCCGCAGGTGCGAAAATCCCGTAGGCAGTGCACTTTGTTTTAAACACGGGACTTAGCCATTTTTGAAGTCTTTTTTTCATTCTTGGGCGATTGTGAGAGCATTCAAGGAGGGTATTCAACCTAGCTACTGTAAGGTAAGTAATTCCTACTATAAATTTAGCTTAATACTTGAATTCCTATGTATATTAGCACATTAAATTAATGGAAATCATGGGTTTAGAGTAAAACCTAGATTTTTGAGAAAAATTGGAAATTACCAAGAAATGTGTTACAGAATCGTACAAAACCATAAAATATTGGTCCTTAGGCTATGAGTAAGTATTTCCTCTGGAAATTTTCGGAATCCGAGCATGTGGACCCGGGGGCCTATTTTGGGATTTTATAATTTAGATTGAAATAATCATTTAAATAGGAAAATTTCATACTTTTGAGTATAAATTGATTTATTTATGCAATATTTGACTAGTTTCGAGTCCTTGGGCGACCAATTTGGAGTTTCGGGCGCGTTCTTGACCCGTAAAGTAGGCTTGACATGAGATAAGTCTACTTTATAACCTCGTAAGAGGGAATTGTCCCAATAGGTGAATATAAATAATTGCATGTCTTTATTTGTGGGGTCTACGCACGCATGAAGTGATGAGAGTCTGTGCGTAGCCTCTATTATGTCGTGTCGGGGAGTTTAGGATTCACAAGCATGCTTTATGTGCCGTAACTATAATCTTAAATGTTAATTTATGTTGCCTAATATCATCGAATTATTAAGTGAACATCTAGGAGGTTACATTCTGAAATTTATATTATTGAAACCTTCTCTATAAGTATATTCTCTACTGAATTTCTTGATTTCCTGTAAATTCTGTGTATATATACGGGAACCCGCATCGCATGTATGATTCACGAGCGGGTAGCCCTACTATTCTGTCAACCGCGTTGTATGTTCGATTTGTGAGTGGTGTAATAGATGTATCTATGGTTCGATCCGTTCGACCATTCGACAATGCAAATTTATTTTCGCATTGTGTCAGCCGTACGTTCACGGCATGTTATGTGTTTGTTAGATGTTGGGTCTTCTGTGATTATGTATCTACTAAATACTATGAGCAATGAAAACTAGGTAAATTGTATGCTAGAAAAATTGGCAGGTATAGGTAATTGTAAAGGATATTTGATGTTCCCGTCTTCATTATTATTCATGTCATTCCTGCTTAGCTTTACATTTAAAACATATTATTCTGACCCTAGTAAGTGTCACGTCCACCTTTCATCACTACTTCTTTGAGATTAGGCGGGATACTTACTGGGTACATATTGTTTATGTACTCATACTACACTCTGTACTTAATTGTACAGGTTCTGAGGTGGGTGAATTTGGGTATTAGCCCGGGGTTCGTCCTTGATAATATACCTGGTCTAGACTCCACGGTGTGCTGCTTCTCTTGGCGACTCCCAGCAGCACCTTGGAGCTATTCTTTTTTCCATATCTGTCTATACTTACTAAGACATTAGGACATACTTCTTATTCTTCTGTTATTATTCAATTAGCTGCCTGTAGACTTGTGACACTAGTTCATGGAACACACGCTAGTAGACTTTATTTGGGAATGTAAAGCGTAAATTAAAATTTCATGATTATCTATTTTGTATAAAGTTGTCTAAGTTATCTGTTCCTACTTAATGTCACAAAAACTATGTTAAGCAAGTGCGGAAAATGTTTTTGGTAAACTACATAGAACTCAGTAGTATAAAAAGGTTGGCTTGCCTGACTGCGGTGTTGGGTGCCAACGCGACCTAGGTTAGGATTTGGGTCGTGACAACATGGTATCAGAGCTCTAGGTTCACATAGATCTCACGAGTTACAGGCAAACCCAATAGAGTCTTGCGGATCAGCACAGAGACACCTGTATTTATCTTCGGGAGGCTATAGGGTGTTACGAAATCTCTCTTTACTCATCTTCTATCGTGCAATTGATGGTATACTAAATCTCACTCTTCTATTCTCTCACAGATGGTGAGGATGCGCGCATCCGAGGTTTCGGACCAAGGAGAGGCCGCTACCTCCGTCATCCGAGACCGTGGAAGAGGCTGCGGGAGGGCACCGACCCGAGGTAGGGGATGAGGATGTCCCAGGACTGTACCATTTACACCCCCAATGGATTCAGCGGAGGATCCCATTACTGAGGAGCAGGGCGAGGTGCCCGGAGCAGATCCTGCCCCTTTGGACTTTATGACAGCGTCAGGATTTCAGGAGGTCATATGCCATATGATGCGGTTCATAGACACCATGATTCAAGCTGGTTTATTTCCAGCCGATCCGGCCACATCTCAGGCGGGAGGGGGAGCACAGACCCCTATTGCACAGGCTGTTGGACATGCAACAACAGTATAGCAGACCCCGGGTACACTGCCCGCGGGCGGGGTTCAGCCAGTAGCAGCAGCAGCACCTGAGGACCAACTGCGGACGGTTATCCGCAGATGTTATTAGACAGATGGACCAGACTACACCCTTATGTCTTCGGAGGTGAGTTCCATGAGGATGCCCAGGACTTCATTGATAGGTGCAGGGATAGACTGCACAATATGAGGATACTGGAGTCCCATGGAATTGACTTCACTACCTTTAAGCTAGAGGGCAGGGCCCGCAGATGGTGGCAGTCCTACATTCTTTGTAGACCAGCAGATTCTCCTCCGCTCACTTGGGAGCAGTTCACTCAGTTATTCGTGGAAAAATATATTCCACCCTCTGAGAGGGAAGAGCTTTGGTATTAGTTTGAGCAGCTGGAGTAGGGTCAGATGTTAGTGTCTGACTACGAGGCTAGGTTTTCTGAGCTGTTTCGTCATGCACCCATGATACTTCCTACTAACGCAGAGAGAGTTCAGAGATTTGTAGTCGGGTTACACTCAGGCATTAGGGCCAACATGGCACGAGAGGTGGAGATAGGGACTCCTTATCAACTTGTGGTACAGATTGCTCGCAGGATTGAGGGTTATCGGTCGAGGAGCAGAGAGCAGGGGAAGCAGTATAAGAGAGCTAGATTTTCTGGAGATTTCAGAGGTTCTGCAGTCAGGGACAGAGGTCAGTTCGGTAGGGGCCAGCCAAGTAGGCCCCTATATTCAGCACCCCCACCACCTCCTTGAGGTGCTCCCACGAGGCCTCATTTCAACGCTATGCCGGAGAGTTCTTATCACCCACCAGCCATTCAGGGTTCCTCCAGCGGGTATTCTGGTCATCAGGGGTATACCAGTCCTTATTTCAGTGCCAAGCTAGAGAGTTCATACCGTCCTCCAACTATTCAAGGTCCTTCAGGGCAGCAAGCTATGGTGCCGAGTGGTTATTATGAGTGTGGGAATCCAGGCCTTATTAAGAGGACTTGTCCCAGGCTTCGGGGCAAGGACGTGTAGCAAAGTCATCAGCCTATGATTTCAGCACCGGCAGTTCGGCCACCCAGAGGTGGAGGACAGGTTGGTAGAGGTCGTCCTACAGCTGGAGGCTAGGTAGGGGGAGCCCAGCTAGTTCCTGTTCATTCCGGTGGAGGACAGTCGTCCGACGCTCCAGCCAGATTCTATGCTATTCCGGACAGATAAGATGCAGTGGTCTCAGACGCCGTGATCACACGTATTATTTCAGTTTGCAGTAGAGAAACATCGGTATTATTTGATCCAGGGTCCACTTATTCATATGTATCAGCCTTATTTGCCCATTCCCTAGATGTTCCTCGTGAGTCCTTGGGCACTCCTGTTTATGTGTCCACTCCTGCTGGTGATTCTTTGGTTGTGGACCGGATTTATCGGTCCTGTGTGGTTACATTCTATGGGTTCGAGTCTAGAGCGTACCTCCTGTTGCTCGATATGGTTGATTTTGAGGTTATCCTGGGCATGGATTGGCTGTCTCCCTATCATGTCATTCTACATTACCATGCCAAGACTATTACTCTACCCATGCCCGAGTTGCCGAGATTAGAATGGAGAGGTTCCTCAGTTAGTGCCGCTAGTCGGGTTATTTTCTTCTCGAAGGCTCGACATATGGTCGAGAAGGGTTGTTTGGCTTATCTTGCGTATGTGCGGGACACAACCGCCGAGTCTCCGACGATTGATTCAGTGCCAGTAGTTCGAGAGTTTCATGATGTATTCCCTTCATACCTTCCAGGCATGCAATCAGATCGTGACATTGATTTTTCCATTGACTTAGCTCCAGGCATCCATCCCATATCTATTCCCCCATTTAGTATGGCTCCGAAGGAATTAAAGGAATTGAAAGAACAACTTGAGGAGTTACTGGTAAGGGGTTTATCAGACCGAGTGTATCTCCTTGGGGTGCTGCAGTGCTATTTGTGAAGAAGAAGGATGGGACTATGCATATGTGTATTGACTACCGCTAGTTGAACAAGGTCACCATAAAGAACAAGTGCCCGTTGCCGCGTATCGATGATTTGTTTGACCAGTTGTAGGGTGCTCGGATGTTTTCTAATATTGACCTGAGATTGGGTACCATCAGTTGACGATTTGGGACAGACGACCTTTCGTACGAGGTATGGACATTATGAGTTCTTGGTGATGTTGTTTGGCTTGACTAATGCCCCATCAGCATTTATGGACTTGATGAACAAAGTGTTCATGCCTTATATTGATTCTTTTATCATTTTCTTCATTGATGACATTCTGATTTACTTACGTAGCTTGGGGGAGCACGAGCAGCATTTGAGGGTTATGCTCCAGACCTTGCGAGAACAGAAGTTGTATGCTAAGTTCTCCAAGTGCGAGTTTTGGTTGGATTCTGTGGAATTCTTGGGGCATGTGGTATCCATAGAAGGCATCAAGGTTGATCCTAAGAAGATTGAGGCAGCTCAGAGTTGGCTATGCCCTACTTCAGCTACAGAGATCAGGAGCTTATTGGGTCCAGCAAATTATTATCGCCGATTTGTGGAGGGTTTTTAATCCATTACAACTCCTCTGACTAGATTGACCCAAAAGAATGCCCCATTTCGATGGTCCGACGAGTGTGAGGCGAGCTTTCATAAGCTCAAGACAACATTGACATTAGCACCAGTTCTAGTGTTGCCTTCCGGTTCTGGGATGTATACGGTTTATTGTGACGCTTCACGCATTGGTTTGGGTTGTGTGCTGATGTAGGACGGGCGAGTTATTGCATATGCTTCGCGACAGGTGAAGGTTCATGAGAAGAATTACCCTTTGCACGTTCTGGAGTTGGCGGAGATTGTTCATGCTCTTAAGATTTGGAGGCATTACTTGTATGGGTTGCCTTGTGGGGTTTATACATGTCACCGCAGTTTGCAACACCTGTTCAAGCAGAGGGATCATAACTTGAGGAAACGCAGGTGGCTTGAGTTGCTAAAGGATTATGACATCACCATTCTTTATCATTCGGGCAAGGCGAACATGGTAGCGGATGCATTAAGCAGGAAGGCGGGGAGTATGGTTAGTTTGGCTTTCATTTCAACAGAGGAGAGACCTCTTGCTTTGGATATTCAGTCATTGGCTAATCACCTGGTAAGGTTGGACCTTTCCGAACCTAGCCGGGTTCTTGCACGTGTGGTGGCCCAGTCTTCAATATTGGGGGAAATCAAGACTCGGCAGTATGATGATCCGCACTTGGTGGCTCTCTGAGAGACAGTGGTACAAAGTGGTGCCAAGGAGGTTTCTATTGGCGAGGATGGTGTTCTGAGACTTCAGGGTCGCTTATGTGTCCCCAATGTCGATGGCCTGAGGGACAGGATTCTAGAGGAGGCTCATAGTTCACGGTATTCCATTCATCATGGTGCTACAAGTATGTATCATGACTTGAGGCAGCATTTCTGGTGGAGACGGATGAAGAAAACGATAGTGGAGTATGTGGCTAGGTTTCTAAATTTCCAGCAGGTTAAATATGAGCACAAGGGGCCAGGAGGCCTACTTCAACAGATGCCTATACCTGAGTGGAAATGGGAGCGCATCACTATAGACATCGTAATTGGGTTGCCTCGGACCTTGCGGAAGGTTGATGCGGTTTGGGTCATTGTGGACAGGTTGACCAAGTCGGCACATTTCATTCCAGTAGCTACCACTTACACTTCTTAGAGGTTGGCCCAGATCCACATTTCGGGAGATAGTTCAGTTGCACGGTGTGCTGGTGTCCATTATATCAGATCGAGGTCCTCAGTTCACCTTGCACTTCTAGAGAGCCGTACGTAGTGAGTTAGGCACCCGGGTAGAGCTCAGCACAACATTCCACCCTCAGATCGACGGGTAGTCGGAGCAGATAGTTCAGATATTGGAGGACATGCTCAGAGCATGTGTGATTGACTTTGGAGGACAGTGGGACCAGTTCTTTCCTTTGGCCGAGTTTGCTTATAATAATAGTTATCAGTCTAGCATTGAGATGACTCCATTTGAGGCCTTGTATGGCCTTCGACGTCGATCTCCCACTAGGTGGTTTCAGCCTAGCGAGGATAAGCTATATGGCACCTATATGGTGAAGGATTCTTTGGAGAAGGTGAAGTTGTTTCAGGAGAGACTTCGCACAGCACAGTCTAGACAAAAGAGTTACGCGTATCAGAAGACGCGTGATGTATCATTTATGAAGGGTGAGAAGGTTCTGTTGAAGGTCTCACCGATGAAGGGTATTATGAGGTTTGGGAACAAGGGCAAGCTGAGACCGAGGTTTACAAGCCCATTCAAGGTGTTGAGACGAGTTGGGGAGGTTCCTTAAGAGCTTGCTTTACCTCCCAGTTTATTAGGGGTTCATCCGGTCTTTCATGTGTCCATGCTCCGGAGGTATCACGCCGACTTCTCTCACGTGGTAGATTTCAGTACCATTCAGCTAGATGAGAGGTTGGGTTACGAGGAGGAGCCAGTTGTTGACATTGACATGCATGATCGCTAGTTGAGGTCCAATAAGGTTTCCGCCGTAAAGGTATAGTGGAGGGGCCAACCAGTCGAGGAGGCGACTTGGGAGTCCGAGCAGGACATGCGAAGCAGATACCCACACTTATTCAGCACTCCAGGTATGATTCTAGACCCGTTCGAGGATGAACGTTTGTTTAAGAGGTAGAGAATGTTTTGACCCGACCGGTCATTTTGTGTTCTAGGACCCCGTGCCCCTAAATGAGACTTCCCGTAGTTGCTTTTTCTGATTTATGACTTGTGGGACGGGTGGTTCGAGTTTTGGCGGAGTTTGGAGTGGTGTAGGAACACTTAGTTCCTAAAGTTTGGCCTTAAAGGCCAAGTTTGACTTCAGTCAACATTTTTAGTAAACGACTCCTGAATCAAGATTTGAGGGTTCCGGTGGGGTCGTATGATAATTTCGGACTTAGGCGTGTGTTTGGAACGGGTTTTGGATGACCCGGAGGCGTTTTGGCGCCTAATAGTGAATTAAGGTTTCCTTAAGTTCAAACTTGAGGTTTGGAACTTGTTTTTGTGTTATCGAGATCCAAACAGAATTTCGAGACCGAGAATAGTTCCGTTATGTAATTTATGACATGCTTGCAAAATTTAGTTCCATTCCGAGTAGTATAGATAGGTTTGGCGTATTGTTAGCGAATTCAAAGACCTTGAAGTTCTTAAGTTTGATCCAACAGGTTTTGGGGTATGATTTTTACATTTAGCGCTGTTTCGGACGTTCCGAACGCTCGAGCGAGTTTGTATTATGATTTAGGACTTGTTGGTATATTTGGAAGGGGTCTCGGGTGGGCCCAGATGCCATTCGGGCATCGAGAGAGGCAAAAACCACCCTTAATACTTGAATTCCTAGGTAGATTAACACATTAAATTAGTGAAAATCATGGGTTTAGAGTAAAACCTAGGTTTTTGAGAAAAATGGGAAATTACCAAGAAATGTGTTACGGAATCGTACAAAAACCATATAATATTGATCCTTATGATATGGGTAAGTATTTCCTCAGGAAAGTTTCGGAATCCGAGCATGTGGGCCTGGGGGCGTATTTTGGGATTTTGCAATTTAGGTTGAAATAATCATTTAAATAGGGAAATTTCTTACTTTTGAGTATAGATTGATTTATTTTTGCAATATTTGACTAGTTTCGAGTCCTTGGGCGACGAATTTGGAGTTTTGTGAGCGTTCTTGACCCGGAAAGTAGGCTTGACACGAGGTAAGTCTCCTTTCTAACCTCGTAAGAGGGAATTGTCCCTATAGGTGAACATAAATAATTGAATGTCTTTATTTGTGGGGGCTACACACGAACGAAGTGACGAGAGTCCGTGCGTAGCTACTATTATGTCGTGTCGGGGAGTTTAGGATTCACAAGCATGCTTTATGTGCCGTAACTATAATCTTAAATGTTAATTTAGGTTGCCTAATATCATTAAATTATTAAGTAAACATCTATGAGGTTACATTCTGAAATTTATATTATTGCAACCTTCTATGTAAGTATATTCTCTACTGACTTTCTTGATTTCCTGTTAATTATGTGTATATATACGGGAACCCGCGTCGCATGTATGATTCGCGAGCGGGGTATCCCTACTATTATGTCAACCGCGTCGCATGTTCGATTTGTGAGCGGTGTAATAGATGCATATATGGTTCGAGCCGTTCGACCCTTCGGCAGTGCACATTTATTTTCGCGTTGTGTCATTCGTACGTTCACAACATGTTATGTGTTTGTTAGATGTTTGGTTTTCTCTAATTATGTATCTGTTAAATACCATGAGAAATGAAAACCAGGTAAATTGTATGCTAGAAAACTTGACACGTACATGTAATTTTAAAGGATATTTGATGTTCCCGTCTTCATTATTATTCATGATTGCCATTCCTGCTTAGCTTTACATTTAAAACATACTATTCTAACCCTAGTAAGTGTCACGTCGACCTCAGGTCACTACTTCTTCGAGATTAGGCGGGATACTTACTGGGTACAAATTGTTTATCTACTCATGCTACACTCTGTACTTAATGGTACATGTTCTGAGGCGGGTGCATCTGGGTATCAGCCTGGGTTCGTCCTTGATACATATACCTGGTCTAGACTCACAGTGAGCTGCTTCTCTTGGCAACTCCCAGCAACACTTTTGAGCTATTCTTTTTTCCATTTCTGTCTATACTTACTCAGATAGTAGGACAAATTTCTTATTATTTTGGAATTATTCTATTAGTTGCCTGTAAACTTGTGACACTACTTCCTGGCACACGCGCTAGTAGACTTTATTTTGGAATGTAAATCGTAAATTACAATTTCATGATTATCTATTTTTTATAAAGCTGTCTAAGTTATCTGTTCCTACTTAATGTCACAAAAACTAAGTTAAGCAAGTGTGGAAAATGTTTTTGGTAAACTACATAGAACTCACTAGTATAAAATGGTTGGCTTGCCTGACTGCGGTGTTGGGTGGCATCACGACCTGGGTTAGGATTTGGGCCGTGACACCCTCGAAGTAATTTGATCCCTTACCCGATCTCTGGTGATGTAAATTGGTTATATGAGTTATATGCTCTAGGTGATCTAACACACCTTAATTTGTTAGGTGGCTACTCTTTCAATTGCATTTCCTTACCCACTCAAAAGGAGTTGTCCCAAAATGTCGAAACCCGATTTTGCGAGAAAAAGGGGGCGCGACAAGCACCTGCTCAAATATTTCATCATGTCTTACGAGTTTTCAACCATGAGTTTGAGGTGAGTTCCTTCAGCCATTTTCACCACTGAGTCACAGAATCGAGGCTCTAATACCAAATTTTAGGATCCAACAAAGATTTGAACTAAATTCAATAGTAAAGAGAAATTGCAATTAGTGGGACAATTTTCTGGATTTTTTAAAAATGAAAATGGATATCAAATTACAAATCTAAGGACGAAAAATTAAGCTAAGTTGTAACGACACAGTCGGTCATTCCGAGGGTTTAGCCCCGTTTCCCCCGTTTCTGCTTCATTATATGTGGTTCAATTTCATTACGTTGTGTTGGATTGGTTGGCTCGCGATCGGAGCGATCTTTGGAGAGAAATGAGACACTTGGTCCTTTATCTTGGTTCTATAGTGGAAAAAGTCAATCGAAAGTTGACTTATTAGTAAACAACCTCGGATTGCGGATTTTATGGTTCAGATAGCTTTGTTAGGTGATTTGGGACTTAGGAGTGTGCTCGGAATGAATTTTTAATGTCCGGTGTAGAATTAGGCTTGAATCGGCGAAAGTATGTTTTTTGGCATTTTCCGGTCGGCAGTTGGAAATAGGTCGGAATGGAATTCCAACAGTTGGAGCAGGTTCGTAATGTCATTTTGGATATGTGTGCAAATTTCCAAGTCAATCGGATGTGTTTTGGTTGGTCTCGATATCGTTGGCGAAATTTGAAAGTTTCAAGGTTCATAGGCTTGAATTTGATGTAATTTTGGTGTTTTCGTGTTGTATATGGTGTTTCGAAGACTCAATTAAGTTTGAATGATGCTATGGGGTGTGTTGGTATGTTTGGTTGGGGCCCCGAGGGGCTCGGGATTTTTTTAGGATGGTTAACGGAGGATTGGACTTAAGAATTTGCAGCAAATAGCTGCTGGTGTGAATCTACTGGTGTGGCCGCACCTGCAGATGGGGATTCGCAGGTGCGACGCCGGAGGTGCGATGCCGCAGGTGCGACGCCGCAGGTGCGAAGACCAGGCGCAGGTGCGAAAAGAGGCTAGGCAGGAGGAGTCCGCAGGTGCAAAGAATTGGCCGCACCTGCAAAGCCGCAGGTGCGGAAAAGGGACCGCCTGTGCGAGAATTGGACTGCAAAGCCGCAGGTGCGCACCTGGGACCACAGGTGCGGTCCGCAGGTGCGAGGAAAGGTCCGCAGGTGCGGATTAATTGGGCAGAACAACATAAAAGAATGCCTCCGCGAAACTTTAGTTATTCTTCCATTGTTGCATGTGGGTGGAGCTTGGTTTAGAGCTAATTGAAGAAAAAATTCGAGGTTCTTTAGTGGAGGTAAGTTCTCGGACTAACTCATTTCTATGCTATTTTGTTTCGGATTAGGCTTGTAATTTGAAGAATTAAAGCGGAAAAATTCAGAAAATGGAGAGGAAGATTGGGAATTATTTTGGTGATGCGAGTGGGCAATTGTGGTCCGACTGTGGTGTTCTTGGTATGTGTAGAATCGTGGGAGGACGATGTTTCTAGTGATGTATATTTATTGAATTCCAAGATGTGGGCCTGGGGCTCGGGTTTGGCCGAATTTCGAGAATTCTGTTAAAAATTTATATCTTTCGAATGGGTTTTGTTCCGTTAGCATGTATTGATGATGTTAATCTGATTTTGGTTAGATTTAGAGCATTTGGGAGCACTTTCGAAGGGCAAGCGCATCACGGAGTAGCTTTTGGGCGGTTTTGAGGTAAGTAACGATTGTAACTCTAAACCTGAGGGTATGACATCCCGGTTATTGATATTGTGTTGATAAATAAAGTGACACACACGCTAGGTAACAAGCGTGGGGGCGTGCACCGATAGTGATTGTGACTTGGTCCGTCCCGTAGCGACTATTAAGCCGTGTATTCGATTTAAAACCTTATGATATCCTGTATTTTAGAAATTTATACTTGTTTATGGGCTGTGAGCCATGTTTGGGGCCTCGTGCCGACCTGTTTAGACCCTCAGGGGTATTTTCCATGATTGGGGCCTTGTGCCGACCTGTTTAGACCCTCAGAGGTACTTTTACACTATTCTTACACTATCCTGATAGAACAATTGTGAACTCAGTCATGTTTTTGACTTGTTGTTATTTTCACTATTATCACACTACTTTAAAAACTCTGAAAAGTATTTTGGGTTGAGTCTCGTGAGTCGAGAGGAATTGCCCAAGTGGCTTGTGAGAGTGTCTGAGTCAGGCCAAGAGCCGAGTATGTGAGGATAGCTATGGACCGGGTTGCACGCCGCAACAATATATATGTGTGTTAGGCCAAATGTCGAGTAACTGAGGACAGTTCTGAGTATATATGTAATGAGGCTGAGAGCCGAGTATATGAGGGCCGTTATGAGTATATATGTAATGAGGCCGAGGGCCGAGTATATGAGGGCAGTTATTAGTATATATGTGTTAGGCCGAGCACCGAGTATGTGAAGATAGTTATGGGACGGGTTGCATGCTACATCAATATATATGTTATATATTACATATGGATCGGGCTACACGCCGCAGCAATATATACATTATGTATGGATCGGGCTGCACGCCAGAATAATATATATTTATTATATGTGGATGGGGCTGCACGCCGCACCAATAGAGCGCTTGGGCTGAAGGAGCCCCTCCATGAGTCTATACACCCCTAGTGAGCGCAGTCGACTATTATATGGATCGGGCTGCACGCCGTAACAATATACATTATATATGTATCGGGTTGCACGTTGTAGCAATATATATATATATATATATATATATATACGCATGGGAGCGGTCTGTACGCCACAACAGTTGATATATGGTACCTGATGAGTGAGAGTGCTTAGTGTGAGCATTGACTTATCAGAGTTGAGTCACGAGTGACTGATAGGCCTGCCTGCGAGGCTTTATTGTGAGTGATACTGTACCCGAGGGGCTTATATTTTATGAAACTATTGTTTTTCACTCTTCTTTACACTGTGCCTCTGATGATAAATGTTTTTATACGAGATTTTTAAATTGAAACTGGAGTTTTATGAAATACTCGGAAATGTTAATTCCTGACTTGATTTACTTATTTCCACAGTCACTTATTATACAGATTTTCATGATTTATAAAAGCTCGTCACTACACTCATGTTTTTAGACACTTTGGTTACATACTGAGTTGGTGTACTCACGTTACTCCCTGCACCTTGTATGCATATTTAGGTACCGAGGAAGAGCGGTAGTTTAGCTACCCCATTTGGAGCATTGTTTGGAGATTGTGAGGTAGCTGCTCGGTGTCCGCAGCACTACTATTTCTCCTTCCTATTCTACCATTTGTACTTTACTTCTCAGACTTGTTGTAGTAGAGGATTTGTATTATACTGTGTCACTTATTAGATGCTCATGACAGTTGACTCCGGGCTTTGGGAAGATGTATAATTTGTTCATCTCATTGTGCTATTTTTAAATCTGCTAACTTTGGGAAATTATTAAATATATTGATAGTCTGAAATGGTTGGCTAGCCTAGTTCCATGATAGGCACCATCACAACCAGTTTAGGTTTGGGGTCGTGACAAGTTGGTATCAGAGCGCTAGGTTACATATGACTCAACAGTCATGAGCAGGTTCAGTAGAGTCTTGCAGATCGGTACGAAGATGTCTATACTTATCTTCAAGAGGCTGCAGAACCCTTAGGAAAATCCCATATTCTTGAATTCTTGTCGTGCGAATCCATTTTATTCAGCGAAGAGCGTAACCCTCGAATTCCTTCCATGTATTTCGAACGCGCACGAGAGTGCTCGGTATTAGTCGTGCATCAACGTTTTGTGACTTCCATGGATGAGATGTGATTTTGGCATGTTGGTAATGGGCCAGTCCGGAGGACTTGAGGCCAGATTCATTCTGTGGCTTGAGTGCTGAGACTTCATTGTGTGAGCACATGTATTTGGGGACTTATATGTACGTTGATGTCCTTATTAATGGGACTTTGTGGCTGGATGCCTATATGGTAGTGTGATTTGATGGTTAGATGTGTTCAGACTGTGATTTGTCACAAAAGGATTTGCTGGAAATTTGGAAAGAACTATTGAGTGTTTGATTTCTATCTCGATTTGGTATATGGTTTCGAGTTGTGAGTGCATTGGAAGTCCTCTCATGTTGTTTAGTTGTGGAGCGAAGTAGATCCTTCTGTTGAGTTATGAGTTCATGGTGATGTCTTTTGGGCTAATCATTGCCCCAATAGAGTTCGCGTATGTGATTAACGGTGTATTGC
This sequence comes from Nicotiana knightiana, assembly GCA_005239525.1. Lineage (NCBI taxonomy): Eukaryota > Viridiplantae > Streptophyta > Magnoliopsida > Solanales > Solanaceae > Nicotiana > Nicotiana knightiana. Next base: position 103,662 of record ML393055.1, read on the forward strand.
ATCTGTATCAGCACTTCTTTGTTTTTGTATTCATTGATGGCATCCTGGCGTATACGCGTAGCCAGGGGTAGCGTATTCCTATGTTTCATCACATTTTGCCCATTTTCTGGATATGCCCCGTGAGACTTCATTTACATATGTTCATGTGTCGACTCCGGTGGGCGATACTGTTGTTGTGGACCATGTGTATCGGTCTTGTGTGATATCTATTGGCGGTCTGGAGACCCGAGTGGACCTAATGTTACTCAGCTTGGTCGATTTTGATGTGATATTGGGCATGGACTGGTGTCTCCGTCTCATGCCAATCTTGATTGTCACGCTAAGACCGTGACCTCAGCCATGCCAGGTTTTTCGGATGTTGAGTGGAGAGGTTCTTCTTATTATGTGCCTAGCATGGTGAATTCCTACCTGAAGGCTCTGCGTATGATTGAGAATGGGTGATTATTTTATCTAACTTTTCCGAGGGATGTCAGTGATGAGACTCCTGATTTTGATTCGGTTCCTGTGGATCGTGACTTTCCGGACGTGTTTCCTGCAGACCTGCCAGGCTTGCCGCCTGATAGGGACATTGATTTTTGTATTGACCTGGTGCTAGGCACTCAGCCTATTCCTATTCCACCTTATCTTATGGCACCAGCGGAGCTTAAAGAATGAGCGGAGTAGCTTCAGGAACTCCTAGATAAGGGGGTTCATTCGGCCTAGTGTGTCACCTTGGGGTGCACCAGTGTTGTTTGTAAATAAGGAGGATGGTTCTATACGTAAGTGTATTGATTATCGGTAGTTGAACAGGGCTCCAGTGTAGGATCGGTATTCCTTTCCTTGTATAGATGAATTGTTTGATCAGTTGTAGGGTGTCAGGGTATTTTCCAAATTTGACTTGCGTTCCGGCTAACACCAGTTGAAGATTCGGGGGTCAGACCTTCCGAAGACTGATTTCAGGACTAGATATGGTCATTATGAGTTTTTGGTTATACCATTTGGGCTGACCAATGTCCCAGCAGCCTTTATGCACTTGATGCACCGTGTATTCCGGCCTTAGCTGGATTCTTTCTGCATCGTGTTTATTGACGACATCTTGGTGTATTCTTAATCTCGGGAGGCTCATGAGCAGCATTTGAGAGTTGTGCTTCAGACCTTGAGGGAGAAGAGATTGTATGCAAAATTTTTGAAGTGTTGGTTCTGCCATCATCGTCGGGTTCTTATACCGCATATTGTGATGCCTCGAGGGTAGGCGTTGTTTGTGTTTATATGCATGAGGATGTAGTGATTGCGTGACAGTTATGATCTTCGGAGGTGTAGAGAGAGATATCAGTTTGAGGCTAAGTCGGCAGGGGTATCTCCTGCGGGTTGTTCTGGGGTGTGTGATCCTTATGTTGTTCGGTAGTAAATTCTCTTCTACCAGTAAATGATATATGTTGTAATTGAGTTTAGAACTCTTGTGGAAGTTGTCATGACTATTTCAATGGTTAATGCGAGATTTGCAGATGCCTTGAGCTGTTAGACGGGTTGTGTTATTATGGGCATTGTGAGTTATTGTTTGTCTTGATCGTTGGCTTTGAGCCAAGTGGATGGAGTTTGTTAATGATAAGTTGATTGCACGATTATGTGATGTATTGGTTTCAGTTCGAGGTACATTGGTGGATCAGTTATGACATGCAGAGGTGGAGTCTGGGAATGACTCGAATAATGGAAATTCTTCGATGCAGGTTGTAATGTACTCTATTGGGTAAATGGGTTCTATTGAATGACTGAGTATTGAGGATGTGCTATGTATTCGAGCGGTGCAATTGAGATCAGATATAGTAATTGCGCTTCATGGACTTCGAGACTGAGAGTTCTCATAAACAGGTTATTTTGTGGTAGTGAACTGTGAAGATGCGAGGAAAGCTAGTCGTATGTTAGTATGTACCATGATTCAGTCATTGTGAAATTTTCGGTAACTTATCTATCTGTTGTGGGTGATCAGAGTTGATTCAGGGTTATTGGTAGGCCCGTATGAGTGTGTATTCTACACTGAGTCGGAATTGTTGACTCCGAATTTCTATTTTTGAGGAATGTACCATTTGATTGTGATTAAGTTTATTCATGTTCTAGGGTGATCTACGAGCTACCCTTCCGTGTTGCGAGGCGTGGTGATTGTTAGTTATATGTGCTTACGGTACAGGTTTATTTGGGCTTTATAGCGGGATCTGAGTAAGGTAAGTATTTGGGTATTGCGAGATTGAGGCATATTGATTATGCACTTTCTGATTCGTATGGCATGGTATCGTCGGGTTTCCCCGTGGTTATGGCAATGCACTGTGAGTACTTGATGTCGAATTTAGAATGATTATTGATTTTAAGCCAGGTGGCTTGTAGTATTTCATGTGGACTAACGGTTGGATATGATCGCACAGTGTATCGGAGATTATGTAGGGGTATGACCTTTGGTATTGGATTCGTGTGTATTGGTTTTTGCGATGTGTGCCAAGATTTTAACATGATGTTGTAATGGTAATTGTTAATGACGGGATAATCCCCCCGTGTGAATCTTTCATATAATCTGATTACTTTGAGATGTTGCTATTGAGTGCACGAGTTGCACATTTTATGGCTTCGAATTTTATCGATGGTTCATGTCATCAGAGTGGTCGGGTTGGATGAGAAGAGGTCATTGGACCTAGAATGAATATTTCCATAAGTGTCTACAACATAGTTGGAAGGATAAATATCGGGAGTCGGCTTAGAAAATCTGCTATATTTCCTATTTGGGAAGGGGGGTCTTCATGTCTGACTGATCGGACGAATGGTTGTTAGTTTCTACGTGTTTCTTTCATCATCAGTAGTATATGAAATTGTTAGAGCGAGGCAATTCTTGATAAGAGGTTATGTATCGGTATTGAGTTGTTCTGAGGAGTTATTGTGGTGAAGGGTTATCGCTCTAAGTGTTTGAGTCATGCGATGTATTATGTGATTTCATCTGGGGTGCGTATATGGCTTGATCCAGCATGTTCGGACCTGTTCAGTTTATAGTTGTGGAATTATGATCTTGTATATTACATCAGAAGTGGAAATTTGGTTCTAGGGTTTATGGGTCATATTGGATTTCGAAATTTCAACTGTGTTGTGTTATTGGACCTATATAGGATAAGGTGACGTGGTATAACCCCCGGCTATGTGCATGGCGAGGTTACGTGGCAGTTCGATGGTGCTGGAGAACAACCCTTGGCACGTTCGAGGACTAACGTATGTTTAAGTGGGGGAGGATGTAACGACCCGGTCGGTCGTTCCGAGAGTTTAGCCTCGTTTTTCCTATTTCTGCTTCATTATATGTGGTTCAGCTTCATTACATTGTGTTGGATTGGTTTTCTCGGGATGAGAGCGATCTTTGGAGAGAAATGAGACACTTGGTCTCTTATGTTGGTTAAATAGTGGAAAAAGTCAACCGAAAGTTAACTTATTGGTAAACGACCTTGGACTACGAATTTTATGGTTCGGATAGCTTCGTTAGGTGATTTGGGACTTAGAAGTGTTGTCGGAATGGAGTTTTGATGTCCGGTGTAGAATTAGGCTTGAATTGGCGGAAGTTAGTTTTTGGCGATTTTCGGTCGGCTGTGGAAAATAAGCTATAGGGGTCGGAATGGAATTCCGACAAAGGAGCAGGTTTGTAATGTCATTTTGGATATGTGTGAAAATTTTCAGGTCAATCGGATGTGTTTTGGTTGGTTTTGGCATAGTTGGCGAAATTTGGAAGTTTCAAAGTTCATAGGCTTGAATTTGATGTAATTTTTGTGTTTTCGTGTTGTATTTGGTATTTTGAAGGCTCGACTAAGTTTGAATGATGCTATGGGGTGGTGTTGGTATGTTTGGTTGGGGCCCCGAGAGGCTCGGTATTTGTTTAGGATGGTTAACGGAAGATTGGACTTAAGAATTTGCAGCAAATAGCTGCTGGTATAAATCTACTAGTGTGGCCACACATGCGGATTGGGAGCCACAGGTGCGACGCCGCAGGTGCGAAGGACCAGGTGCAGGTTTGAAAAGAGGCTAGGCAGGAGGAGTCCGCATGCGCGAAGAATTAGCCGCACCTGCGAAGCCGCAGGTGCGGAAAAGGGACCGCATGTGCGAGAATTGGACTGTTAGTAGGTTTTTGTAGGTGCGAGGAAAGGTCCGCAGGTGCGGATTAACTAGGCATAACAGTATAAAAGAATGCCTCCGTGTAATTTTGGTTATTCTTCCTTTGTTGCATGTGGGTGGAGCTTGGTTGAGAGCTAATTGAAGAGACAATTCGAGGTTCTTTAGTGGAGATAGTTCCCGGACTATATAACCCATTTCTATGCTATTTTGTTTTGGATTAGGCTTGTAATTTGAAGAATTAAAGTTGAAAAAGTGGGAAAATGGGGAGGAAGTTTGGGAACTTTTGGTTATGTGAGTGGGCAATTGTTGTCCGATTGTAGTGTTCTTGGTATGTGTAGACTCATTGGAGGACGAGGTTTGTAGTGATATAAATTTTATTGAATTCCGAGACGTAGGCCCGGGGCTCGGGTTTTGATGAATTTCGAGAATTGTGTTAAAAATTAATATCTTTTGCTTGAGTTTTGTACCGTTAGCGTGTATTGATGATGTTAATCTGATTTTTGTTAGATTCGGAGCATTTAGGAGCCAATTTGAGGGGAAAGCGCATCATGCACTAGCTTTTGGGTTGTTTTGAGGTAAGTAACGATTGTAACTCTAAACTTGAGGGTATGACACCCCGATTATTGATATTATGTTAATAAATGAGGTGACACACACGCTAGTGACGAGCGTGGGGGCATGCACCGATGGGGATTGTGACTTGGTCCGTCCCGTAGTGACTATTAAGCCGCATATTCGATTTGAAACCTTATGATATCCTGTATTTTGTAAATTTATACTTGTTTATGGGCTGTGAACCATGTTTGGGGCTTCGTGCCGACCTGTTTAGACCCTCAGGGGTATTTTCCATGATTGGGGCCTTGTGCCGACTTGTTTAGATCCTCATATGTACTTTTACACTATTCTTACACTATCCTGATAGAACAATTGTGAAATCAGTCATGTTTTCGACTTCTTGTTATTTTCACTATTATCACACTGCTTTGAAAACTCTGAAAAGTATTTTGGGCTGAGTCCCGTGAGTCGAGAGGAATTGCCCAAGTGTCTTGTGTGGGTGACTGAGTCAGGCTGAGTGCCGAGTATGTGAGGATAGATATGGATCGGGTTGCATGCCGCAGCAATATATATGTGTGTTACGCCAAGTGCCGAGTATGTGAAGATAGTTATGAGTATATATGTAATGAGGCCGATGGCCGAGTATATGAGGGCAGTTATTATTATATATGTGTTAGGCCGAGCGCCGAGTATGTGAGGATAGTTATGGGACAGGCTGCACGCCGCAGCAATATATAGGCTATATATTACATATGGATCGGGTTGCACGCCGCAACAATATATATATTATGTATGGATCGGGTTGCACGCCGCAGCAATATATATGTATTATATGTGGATCGGGCTGCACACCGCAGCAGTATATATTATATGTAGATTGGGTTTCACGCCGTAGCAATATATATATATNCGCAGAAATAGAGCGCTTGGGCTGATGGATCCCCTCCAGGAGTATGTACACACCTAGTGAGTGCAGTTGACTCTTATATGGATCGGGCTGCACGCCGAAGCAATATACATTATATATGATTCGGGATGCGCGCCGCAATAATATATATATATATATACGCATGGGAGCGGGTTGTATGCCATAGTAGTTGATATATGGTACATGATGTGTAAACGTGCTGAGTGTGAGCATTGACTTATGAGAGTAGAGTCACGAGTGACTGAGAGGCTTGCCCGCGAGGCTTTATTGTTAGTGATACTGTGCCCGAGGGGCTTCTATTTTATGAAACTACTGTTTTTCACTCTTCTTTACACTGAGCTTCTGATGATAAATGTTTTTATACGAGATTTTTAAATGAAAACTGGAGTTTTATGAAATACTAGGAAATGTAAATTCCTGACTTGATTTACTTATTTCCACAATCACTTATTATACGGATTTTCATGATTTATAAATGCTCGTCACTACACTCATATTTTTAGATACTTTGGTTACTTACTGAGTTGGCGTACTCACGTTATTCCCTGCACCCTGTGTGTAGATTCAGGTACGGAGGAAGAGCGATAGTTGAGCTACCCTATTTGGAGCATTGTTCGGAGATTGTGAGGTAGTTGCTCGGCGTCCGCAACACTACTCTTTCACCTTCCTATTCTATCATTTGTACTTTACTTCTCAGACTTGTTGTAGTAGAGGATTTGTATTAGACTATGTCACTTCTTAGATGCTCATGATAGTTGACTCCAGATTTTGGGAAGGTGTATAATTTGTTCATCTCATTCTGCTATTTTTAAATCAGCTAACTTTGGGAAATTAAGAAATATATTGATAGTCTGAAATGGTTGGCTAGCCTAGTTCCATGATAGGCGTCATCACAGCCAGTTTAGGTTTGGGATCGTGACATAAGCTAACTAACCGGAAGCTCGATTCCGTAGCTTGATGATCTGCAGAAATTAAAGAAGAAGAAGAAGAAAGAAGAAGTTAGAAGATAAAGAGTGAGAGAATAGAGTGGAAGGGAGTGAGACCTGGAATCTGTTATGCCCTTCTCTCTCTCTTCTCTGGTTTATAACAATCACTTGCTGACTTGGCTTAATCTCGTCCCTTGCTTCTCATTAACGGAAATTCAATCGCAGCTATTAATTTTTAAAAGTTAGTTACTCCTTGTGGCATCAGCTCGAGTTCAAACCCAGCTAACAACACCTCGTCACTCCTATTCTGCTACAGCTCATTACAACTATGTTCGGGCTTGATCCCCATAAGAGATTGTTTTGGGATAAGTACGCAGCCTGTGAGGAAAAAAGAGATCAGGTCCAGCCCTTTGTAATAAACAAAAATAATTTTGTTTTTATATGCTCTTTAGTATATTGAACAATATGTACAAAAAGGAAGCTTTTTGCATGAAATTTTTGCTAACAGAGAGTACATTCTCATTTCAAACATATCTTGCAGAGATATATATATATATATTATATTCTTCTTTCTTAGATCATGATATATAGAATCAATCTGTTCACTAAGAAGAGAGGCTCTTTTAATTTGCAAGTACATTTTTGCTAATAATAACGACATTTTGTTTCTACCCAAGAAAATTCTTCTCCCACCACACCTGTTATTACAAACTCCAGTTGCAGAGAAAGTTAACTATCGTAGTAGAGAGCACAATTTGATTATAGCAAAAAATATTAAAGAAATAATGACGTAGGTGAAATCTCAGCACCTCTGTTTAAGTAGGTAAGAGGATAAAATTTTATGGGTCTTCAAAAGGACCAAGAAGTTTGAGGCGGATCAATGATTTGGATTTTATGGGTTCTAATTTGTCACCGAAACTATAACATTTACTTACTGGGTTCGCAATTAGATATTTATACATATTTAATGAATTTCTTACTACAAAAACAGAATCTAAGCAAAAGCTACAGTGGTTAGAAAAAATTGAAACCGAAGAAAACGAATCGTATAGTTACCAATTAACTAAATCTTTTCTTATTTTTCATTATTAATGGTCCACTATTCAGTATTACTTTGTTGCTAATATGACGTTTCGTCAATTTCACTACTCTCCTTTTAATATAACGTGTATGCATTTTCTTAGTCCTTTTAATGTATTTTCTTACTCCTTTTTTTTTGGAAGTAAAATATTTTATTTACGAAGTACAAGTATTTACAATCTAACAAACTGAACCTAGCTTTCTACCATAGCTCCTGCCAGACATGAAGCCCCACCTGGGAGTTACCTAGCTTTGCTACAATCCCTCTCCTGCTTCTTTTGTCTTCTAAACTACATCAAGATACCAATTAAGTGTATTCATGTTTCTATCTAACCTAGGGCATAGCTTGGCCGTAACGTGTATTTCTTGAATGATTAGTGGAAGGAAAGAATTAGCAGATCTCTTCTTCTACTGGAAATAACATTGTTCCTCTCTTGCCAAATATGATAAATTGTTGCTGATAATGACATTTTATATATTGATGTCCCTCCGCTCTTACCTTTGGCCACCTTTTCTATCCACTTCAGCTCCTCCTGCTAATCTCCTTTTGTTCTCTGAATGCTTTGCCAGTTTAGACAGATTGAGCATGTTTTTTCTCCAATAATCCCCCATCTTGTTAGCCTTTCTTTTGTAGGTAAACTATCTTGTATTGCCAGTCGTAGTATGAAAATCTACTTTGGTAATCCTTGATTATTACACACTAGTTTCCTCCATGGAACCTTCTGAAACTCCCATTGCATGCCTTTGTATATGTGTCTTATCCAGCAATCTCAAAGTAGTTTCTTGCCTTGAATATCTTTTGGATGACCCATGATACACTCTTTGGCTCTGTATTCCATATAGTGTTCCCCTTTATGTAGTATGCATAAATCCATTGGACCCAAAACTTTTTCTTTTATGTACAAATATTCCATAAGATCTTGCAAATAACTGCTTTATTCCACCGCTCCACATTGATGAAGTTTAGTCCTCATCCTACCTTTGGAGCACATAGTTTATCCCAGGCAATGCCTTTTCAGTAGGTGTAGCATCTCCTGGCCATAAGAATATCCTGCATATTTTTTCTATGAAATTAATGATTTTCTTTGGAAAAAAAAATATCTAAGCCCAGAATGTTTGAATTGCTACTAGAACACTCTTAATTGGCATTACTCTTCCGGCATATTACAAAATTTTATTGTCCAACATTGGATCCTTCTTAACATTCTATCAATTAGAGGTTCACATGGATAGTTGATAATATCTTGGTGCTCAATGGGACACCCAGGTATCTAAAAGGTAGTTCTCTTTTAGTGTACACTAGCATGACACAATATGATGTTGAGTCATGTTGTTCACTCCACTAAAGTAAATACAGCTTTTGTTAGGATTTGCAATTAGTCCTAAGCTGCAGAAAATACTTGAAACTGTTGATGGGGTATCTTGATTGATTGTATGTCCTCTCTACAGAAAAGAATTAGATCATAAGCAAATCCCAAGTGCACTAAGTTGACCTCGGCACATTTTTGGTGAAATTTGAACTTCTTGTTATCCTTCAATAATTTTAGTACTCTGCTAAGATACTTCATGTCCATCACACATAAAATTGGAGATAGGGGAAGCCAGTTCCCCATCCATTTCCTTGCCTCAAATGATTTAGTTGGCTTCCCATTAATTATTACAAGAGTAGACAACTATACTGATACATGCCACTATCCCCTTCACAAATATTTCAGGGAATCCTAACAGCTTCATCACTTGTTCAATGTATACCCATTTCACAGAATCATAGGCTTTCTGCATATCTATTTTGAGCATGCATCTTGGGGATATGTTCTTCCTCCTATAGCCTTTTACCAATTCAAGGATTATAATGATGTTATCAGTGATCATTCTGCCTGGTACAAAGGGTGTTTAGCAATTATCTATTAGGTCTGTCATAACTTCATGTAATCTTGCTGTTAGAATTTTTGATATTATCTTGTATAGCATTGTGCGACAGAAAATAGGCCTGGTTTTCTTGATATTAGTTGGGTTCTTGACTTTTGGGATCAGAGTAATAGTGGTACAGTTGATGGATTTGCACATTTCAGCACTTCCATTACTGCTGCAACAACCTCATCACCCAATATGTGACATGCCTTCTTGAAGAAGAAGGAGTTATAACCATCACATCCTAGTGATTTATTACCATCAATATCTAGTATAGCTCTCTTTACTTCCTCTCTAGTAATTGCCTTGCTTAGTTGTAGTTATTGCTGTCTGGTTAAAGTATAGCCTTTCTGCATGATCTCTGGGATAACTACTTGCATTTGTGAAGCGGCTGTACCAAGTAGTTTTTTGTAGAAATTCAGTATTTATTCCTTTAATAATATATAGATTACTGATATGAGCAATTTTAATTATATATTAAAATTATATTTTTTACTTAAATTTTATTTATTTATTTAAAGTACTAAAAGTACTATTCATTATACAGTGTGTGACAACATAAATTAGAAAAGAAAAAAAAGTATCATCATATCAAGAAAAACAAATGGTTGAGGGTTATGATTTAATAAAATAAGACTTTAAACTTGATTAAAGGAAAAAACTATCTATTTGTCACCATAAGTTATAGATTAGAAAAATGACATAATTTTTGTTTCTAGTTTTTTTTGTTTGGCACGGTAGAATGATTTTATCACCAAACGTCTCCCACTCACATTCCTACAATGAATACTTAAATGAATTTTTTACTTTATCTTGTTAATCTTCCAATATGCTTTGATACTTGAACCAATTTGTTTATTGTTACATAACTAAATGAGAGAAAAGTTCAATTGGTACATTGAACCATGTCCTTCAACGGTGAAAAATAGACCGAAAGTATAAAGGCTTGACTGGGAAAATGTTTGCGAGCTAGAGCTGCCACAACTTATGGCTATAGCAATGATAGGGCCCCAGCAGAGAGAAAAGTTGGGGTAACGAGCGTTCTGCCAGTCAAGAGGGCAACAGGAGCTGCAGGAAAGTCTTGGTAAGCCAACAACCCAGTGAACCGGGCAGGGCACCTGTAGAAAGGGGGCACACTGCGAAATGACGAGAAATTAGCCCGGCTCCGCTTACTTAAAAGAAAGGACCACTATGGGACGTCATGAAGAGGAGTAGGAGCCAGCATTAGGGGTTTAATCGATATGACAATGATGTATACTTGATAAGTTTTGGCGCCACCAAAATCCTAAAAAAAAAAACCTGTTTCGCAAGAGTCAATGTAGTCCCTTCTGAATAGGAGGAAACAAAAAGAGTGCTCTCCTATGTCTCTAATGTCTTTTTATCCTTTGTTTGGAGTTCCCTAGCAAACAAAAGTATTTACATCACATGTTTCATGTCAAAATGGCAAAGCAACATAGTATTCACAACATATTTCATTTGGTATGTTGTTCTTAAAGGAATTCTAGTGATGTGTTGTTTTTAAAGTAATACCAGATATATGCAAAATACAATTATAGAATGTGACTTAATAATAAATCATAATTGAAAGAATATACGAAAGTCCTCGATAATAATACATGGCATAAGTTGCATATCCACAATTGCAATTTAATTATAAGACGCATTTGGCAGTTGCGATTTGGTAAATGCGATTTTTCATTGCAATTATGACTTATAAGACACAATTGGTAAATTATAAGTTGCATTTCAAATGCTATTTATGAGTTGTCGATTCCTGAGTCACTTGTGCTTTATGAGTCGCAACTTAATCATGATTTTAATTTTTCGGTGTTGCACTGGGATTAAGACTTGCTCTATGTTTAACCCTAGAAATTGAAACTGAGCTGTCATCCTTTATCCCACTGGGAGCTCAAATTTTGGAAACTTTACAACTTTAGTTTGTCGGCCCTAAAATAAAAACCTAGCTTGTAACACAAGAAACACGTAATCATATGTAGATAGGGAAAATGAAAACCAATAAATTCATACTAATATAGAACTTATAAGTAAAGAAATATCAGAAAGTTACCAAAACAATCAATTACTATTGAGAGCAAGAAAAATATTGATTCAATGGCGGCGATTACCGATCATCCAATAATATGGACGAGAGGCAAAACCATCGGAAGAGGCAGTTTTGGTATCGTCACTTCAGAAACAACAACAAACTTCTCCATTGATATTCCGTCGACAATCGTAGTAAAATCTACCTTGTTTTCGTGTTCAAAGTCGTTACAAAAAGAGAGAGAATTACTGCACGAGTTTCAAGGTTGTGATCATGTTATTCGATGTTTCGAAGCTAATGTTACTGAAGAAGTGTTAGAATAAGAGAATGAAGATGTAATTGAGAGAATTTTCTGTGTATTTGATGATGATGAAAATGTACATAACTTGTCCTATATATACATTTCACGACCCAAATTCCCAACCTTAGGGATCGTGATGGCGCCTATCGCAAAATCAGACAAGCCACACATTTCATTTATTAAAAGTTATTTTCAGGAATGTCACCACATTTACAACAAGAGTCACGCTTTTATAAGGCATCTATGATTTGGACATCATTAATAACATGAATAAAAGAACTCCGATCCCAGATCTAGTGTCACCGAGTTATGAGCTGCTACAATGTAAGAATGTCGAAATACAAACGGAACAACATAGTCTGAAATAATAAAAGTGCAACAAGAAGATAGAGAAGGAGAAGGTGAGGCTGCAAATGCCGACTGCTACCTCGACGACTCCGAAAGAAACTCTGACATCCGCTCAGCAACCACTACCGGGTCTCGATATACCTGGATCTGCACACGAGGTGCATGGGGTAACGTGAGTACACCAAATCAAAAGTAACAAACCCAAACTATGGGCTGAGAGGTAGTGACGGACTAAATCTCAATAATTAAATCATCAGCGGACAAAATTTAGACATGTTCATAGTTTATCAGAAAATAACAACAGAGTATGCTAGATATACCTCAATATGCTCTGCATGTCAACATGTCACTGTGTGAAAATGTACATAGTGTTCACAACTCTCCCACTGAAGTCCACCAGTACTATATATGGCTCACAGGCCCAGGGATGTTCCATCCCGGAATATGCATAAACACCGGTGATCGTAGTCACTCCGTACTGAGGAAAAGGCCAGTCCAGCCCCATGGAGAAGATCCATCTCTGGAATACAACACTCGGACAAAATCCATGTCCATGGACGATCCATCCCTCATAACATCAGCTTCGGACAAGATCCATATCTAGGGAAGATCCATCCCTAACATAACATCCGGTTCGGACAAGATCCATGTACAGGGAAGATCCATCCCCCACATAACATCAACTTTGGACACGATCCATGCCAAGGGAAAATCCATCCCTCATCATCATTGCGCTCACTGGGGGTGTAAAGACTCCGGAGGGGACCTAGTGGCCCAAGCGCTATATCAAGCCAATGAAGGTATGATTTAAGTATCGATGCGGTGTGTAGTCAGATCTCATAACTGTCTCAATAACAGGCTCTCGGCCTCACTTAGGCATTACTCTCCAGTCTCACTCACATGGATCACAGATGCATAAATCAGCCCGAAACAATGATAAATACGCATAAAATTAACAATACTGAGACTGAGGTATGAAATGATATGCTATAACAGGATTGAGTATATGGAATCAAATAAATCACAAAATGAGACAGTAATATACGACCACTCCGGTCTCAGCATTTTTTGCGTGAAGCCTACCATTTATACTTAACATGATTTCTAATATGTTCACAATTACCACATTAATAGAAGTGCGGATATCGATCAGTAATAGCTACTAGACAACGCCATGGGATGAGCCAGGCCACAAATAGTCGGTGCACATCCGCACCCATCACTTGGCATGTGTGTCACCTCAATTATAGTCATAAATCATTTAGCTCGGGATTTCGAACCCTCATAACCAAGTTTGGAAACGTTATTTACCTCAATAAAGCCAAAACTGTACTCTGCAATGCCCTTGCTTCTCGACTCGGCCCCGAATCGCCCCGAATCTAACCAAAATCAGAACTATATCATTAGTATATGCTAAAGAAGCGAAGCCCACATTAAAATTATCAAATTACTTCACAAATCCCAAATTCAACAAAACCCGGCCCCCGGAACCACATCTCGGAACTCGACACAAATCATAAAACTAGAATCCTTACACTCCCACGAGTCCATACATACCAAAAACATCAAAATCCGACTGCAAATGACCCCTCAAATCCTTAAATAAAAGTCTCAAGTTTCCAAGCCCTAAACCCTCAATTACACCATTAAGTCCCACAAATTTCATGGTTAATCAGTCAAATATCAACATAGAATCGAGTATTAGGTTCAAAAATGTTACCTCAATGAGTTCCCCTTGAATCCCTATTCAAAATCCCTCAAAAAGCTCCAAACCCGTCTTAAGAAATGGTGAAGTGTGAGAAAATTCGCGAAGGCTGTAATTTATATACTCTGCCTAGGGGTTCCGCACCTGCGTCCCATTTCACGCGCCTGCGGGACCGCATCTGCGGTCAAGGCACCGCACCTGCGACTTTCACTAACTCCCCGAATTCTGCACTTGCTCCCCAGGCCTCGCACCTGCGAGCCCGCAGGTGCGGTCAAGCACTCAGCTTCTGCGACCTTCTCCGCTTCTGCGGTCGCCTCCCGCTCCTGCGACTATCGCACCTGCGGTCCCAAATTTGCAGGTGCGGACACACCAGTAAACTAGCACCAGCAGCAGCTTTGCTGCATTTTTTCCAAGTCCAAATCTCCGGTAACCATCCAAAATCAAATCCCGAGCCCCTCGGGGCCTCAACTAAAAGCACTAAAAAGTCATATATCAATATACCAACCTAGTCAAACCCTCGGAACACTCAAAATATCATCAAAACACCAAATGAAATCAAAATTCAAGCCTAAGGATTTCTAAACTTCCGAAACTCGCCAACGATGCCGAAACCATCCAAAACACATCTGATTGACCTGAAAATTTACACGCATATCAAAAATGACATTACAAACTGCTCCAACTTTCAGAATTCTATTCCGACCTCGATAGCCTATTTTCCCCTGCCGACCAAAAATTGCCAAAAACTAACTTTTGCCAATTCAAGCCTAATTCTACACCGGACATAAAAAATTCATTCCGAACACACTCCTAGGTCCCAAATCCTCTAACGAAGCTATTCGAGCTATAGAATCCACATTCCGATGTCGTTTACCTATAATTCAACTCCCAGTTGACTTTTCTAACTATAAAGCCAATCCAAGAGACTAAGTGTCTCATTTCTCACTACGACCACTCTGAACCCGAACCAACCGGCCCAAGACATCATAATTAAGTTAATTAATGCATGAGAAATCTGAAATAGTGAAAATGGAGCTAATCTCACGGAACGACCGACCGGGTCGTTACAATACAAAATAAAAAGAATCTTTCCATAACTATCTTTTCCACTTGGCCTATGACTATTAACTATTCTATAACAAATCTATTGGATAGGAACAGAAAGGATAATCTATTTGCAAGAAATAAAAATCTGCACATATAGTCTTGTATTCTTCTATAACAGGCCCAAGAGGCTTCAGACGAATTTGTACCGAATGAGGGATAAATCAAAAAATAGCAGCACAAGCACCTTGAGCCCAAAACACCTTTAGCCCAAAACACCTTTAGCCAAAATATGAAGAGAGACCAAATCCAAATATCTTATACATGTGTTCTATTTGGACAGAACACATTGACCTCGTTTGTATCAGTCCTCTTCTTCATGATTACATCTTCATCTTCTTTCCAATTCTTCATAGAATCACCATTAAGTTCTTAAATTTTTGAAGCTATGATTCTAACACCCCCCCCCCCCCAAGTTGGAGGGGAATGAAGCAATCCCTAACTTGCCCAAAATATTTTTTTGGATCAGACTAGAAAGAGGTTTTATTAAAACGTCGGAAATCTGAAAAAATGAGGGAACAAATGATAAAAAGATGGGATCAGCAAGCTATTGCTGGCGGACAAAGTGACAGTCAAGGTTGACATGCTTGGTGCGTTCATGAAAAATGGGGTTTTTGGCTATGTGGATTGCGGCCTGACTGTCGGAGTGAAGAGGCACAGGATGAGAAGGAGGAAGGGAAAGGTAATCGAGAAAATGGAGAAGCCATGTGAGTTCTGCGACGACTCGGCAGAGGAAAGAGATACCAAAGATTGCTTCTTGGACTTCCAAGAAATGGGAGAAGAACTAAGGGAAATGTAATAGACGCTGATAGATCGTCGAGTGTATGGACATCGACCCCAATTAGAGTCAAAAAAGGCAACAAGCTTGAAGGAGGGATTAGATGATAGAAAAATCCCTAAACTAGAGTCCAAAAGAAGGTAACTTAAACAGCGTAAAGCAACATCAAAATAAGGACGACGAGGTGATTGCATGAATTGACTGCGGTGTTGTACCGCAAATGACAAATCAGGACCGGTATGCGTTAGATAATTGAGTTTGCCAAAAAGTTTGCGATAGATGAAAAGAACCGACAGAACCTCCATTCATACGCAAATGACAACAAGGATCAAGAGGAGAGGAAACTGGTTTGGAGTCCAAGCAGCCAAATTCAGAAAGAAGATCTAAAGTAACTTCCTTTGAGTTAATACGATTCCCTATTTCTCCCTGATGATTTCAATACCCAAAAAATAATGTGCTTGACCTAAATCCTTGATTTTGAATTCAGAGTCAAGAAACACCTTAAGAGAATCAATTTCCGTAGGGTCATCTCTTGTTAATAGAATATTATCGACATAGACAACAATGATGGTAGTTTAGCATGTTGATTTCTTGAAAAAGAGTGAGTAATCGTTGAGTGAATGAGAATAACCTTTGAAATTTAGAGCAGCAGTAAGCCTGACATACCACTGCCTAGAGGCTTGGAGCAAACCATAGAGAGATTTGCACAATTTGCAAACATTAGCGGGGGTGGGAGGGGTAAGGCCAGCTAGAAATTTCATGTATACCTCCTCTTGTAAATCACCATGGAGGAAGGCATTGTTGACGTCCAATTGGTAAACGCCCCATTGTTTCTTGACTACCACTGTCAATAAAGATCTGATGGTGGTCATCTTAACAACTGCGGAGTAGGTCCCATTGAAGTCAATTCCTTCCCTTTGTAAGTCACCCCTGATGACTAACCGAGGTTTAAACCTTTCTACTAAACCATGCTGCTTGTATTTCACCTTGTAGACCCACTTACTAGGCAATGTTTTCATGTCCTTAGGTAGTTTAACAACATCCCAAGTTTTGTTTGCCTCTAAAGCTGCAAGCTCTTGTTCATGGCTTCCTGCCAAGCTGGATGAAGGGAAGCTTGGGAAAAGGAGGTATGTTCAGAAATATAAGAAGTGGTGTTTAGGATGTTTTGGTTGGTGGAAGAAAGGGCATAAAAAGATAATATAGAAGGGGAAATAAGAGAAGCAAAACCGTTGGTAGTGAGATTGGTTAAAACAACTGAATTGCAAATGTAATCATCCAAATAAGAGGGTAAGTGATGTTCTCTGGTGGATCTTATGAGAGTAGGTGGAGAAGGTATAGTGGTAGGAAATAATGATGAAGTAGATGGAGCAGAAGGGATTAGGGAGGATGGTGATTTAGGGGTTGAAGCAGGTGAAATAGAAAGGGGGAAGAAAAGTGTAAGGTAGTGTTGAAGCAAAGCATAAAAAACCAAAAGCTCTTAATGTATCATAGTTAGGAGGTTGGGAAAATAAGACTTCATAAGGAGTCTTTATCTTTATAACCTTAGAGGGAAATCTGTTAATTAAAAAGGTTGTTGTCAACAAGTAGTCCCCCCAAAACTTGACTGGAAGGTTAGATTGAAAGAGTAATGCTCGAGAGGTTTCAAGTAAATGTCTATGCTTCCTCTCAACAACCCCATTTTGTTGGGGAGACGAAACACAATTTGTTTGATGAAGAATACCTTGGGAAGCAAGAAATTGTGTGGTACTGGGACTAGATCCCAACTTAAGGGCGTTATCTGATCTTATAACCTTAACTTTGGTGTGAAACTGTCTCTCGATCATGACTAAGAACTATTTGAGCATTGTGAAAGCATTAGATTTTGTTTTAAGAAGAAATGTCCAAGTCCCTCTACTATAGTACGAAAGTACTTGTAGCCATCATAAGTGGTTGCTTTGTAAGATCCCCAAGTGTCGACATGAATAAGATAAAAAATGTGTTTAGTTGTTATAGAACTAGAAGGGAAAGGTAACTTGACTTGCCTAGCTTTAGCACAAATATCACAAGGCTGAAATTAGAAGGAGAAGAAGAGTAAGAAATAGAAGAAATGCATTTCATATTAGAAAAAGGCATATGTCCCAGTCTATTATTCCATAAACTTACATATTTAGAAATAGAAGCTAAACATGTGCTAGAATTGGAAACTGTTCTACTAGACTTTTGACTATAAACAAAATGGCTAAAAGCCTTGATTAAATTAGACATAACTACTGTAGGCTTGAGAAACTTGGCTTGACCAACTTGTCTTGAATGGACTGAATTGAAGACATAGATCCCTCTAGTTACTTTACCAAGCACCACTGGCCTCTTCAGTGAAAGGGCCTGCAATGTTGCACCAAAAGGAGAAAATGAGAAGTGAATGAAACTGCAAACATAACTTATGTACTGACAATAAGTTGTAATAAAATATGGCACAAAAAAATATGATAAAGGGTAAACCCAGGCAGAATGGTAATTGATCCTGCCTGATAAACCAACACCTAAGCAGAATTAGACAGCTTTACATAGATTGGCTTAGGATGGATTTTGACATTAAATAGAAGCTGCAAATCAGAAGTCATGTGTTCAGAAGCACCTGAAACTAAAATCCAATAAATATATTGAAGAGAAACACTGATATATGTTTTGGTAGAGGAAGAAGAATGAGGTATACCAACACAATTAGTAGACATTGTCTCCTTATTTGTCTGCTCACTTTAAGAACCAACTTTCACCTGTTGAAGTAACTGATAGAGGCTGTGAAACTTATCTTGTGTCATGGATTGATCTCCTGCACTGTTAGTTTGAATATCTAATGTTTCCATGGAAATTGTTGCATTACTCTTTGCTCCATTGAATCTTTTGGATTTGGTAAACTTAAAATCTGAGGGAAAACCAATCAATCTATAACAGTTTTCAATAGTATTATTTTACTTCTTGCAATAGTTGCATAACCGAATTCCCTTGTTTGTTTCCATGTTGAACTTTTTAGCAGATGCCACCTTCGGTTGTCCTCCATAGGACTATTGAGCAGCAACAAAGGCACTTTCAGCTGGATGATGAGAAACTTGTACTTCTCTTTACTTCTCATATCTGATAAGTAAAGAGTAGGCATCATTCAATGAAGGAAAAAGTGATAGCATAAGTAGATTAATCCTGGCTGCTGCATAAGTGTCATTCAGTCCCACAAGGATAAGAGAATAAAGATGTAATTGAGAGAATTTTCTATGTATTTGATGATGATGAAACTGTAAAGAACTTGTCCTATATACAAAATAAAAAGAATCTTTCCATATTCAACATTTTGCTCGAGTACGCGTCTGTTGGAAGTTTAGCTGATCGGATTGGTCAAAATTCAAGGCAAGGGTTGCAAGATTTTGAGGTAAACAGTATGCGAAATCGATTCTATTGGGGCTTAGTCATATTCATCGAAGAGGCATCATTCCCCATGACATTAAACCAGATAACATTCTTCTGGTTGGTACTGATAAAGTTGCCAAGATTGCTGATTTTGGGTCGCGAAGAAGGTAAGATGAGTAAATAGTTTGAAAAGAAAGCACGAACTCAAAGGAACACCTATGTACATGGTGCCAAAATTAGTTGTTGATAACGAGTACGAACCTGAAGCTAATATTTGGGCTTTCAGATGCAGTGTCTTTTAGATGTTTATGGGGAAGACAGTGTGGGATTGCAGTTGTCACGCCCCGAACCTGGGCCTGGACGTAACATGAGACTCGGTGCCTGACTAAATGTGACCAAGCGAACCAACCGGCTGGCTGAATCAACATGTGATATCATAACATACTGATTGCACAAGATAAACTAACACATGTTGATATACTATAAGTCTGGATGATATAAATCAAAGTGCGGAAATACTTATACAATTCTGAAACATATTTGTAGCCAACATAGCTTAATATGAAAAGACTGCGACTCTGTCTAACTATTACTCTAGTCTATGAAGCCTCTAATGACCTACTGAAAACACTGACTGTCTAAAAATACTGAAGACTGTAAGGCAATGCTAATGCCCCGAAAGAACTGGGGATCACCAAATAGCTGGTAAGAGAATCCTAGCGCTCTAAATCGTCAACCTGGTAAAAATGGACGTCAATACATTTCAATTACACTGTATGTAAAGCAACTGAAAGAAAGAATTATAAATGTTGAAACTGAAACTAAGCTAATAACTTAGAATTGATAACTGATAACTGAAATGATAATTATTTAATCTGAAACTGAAATGATAATTGATAACTGAACTGATAACTTCTAATTGAACTGAACAAAAGAGGTAAGGATATGAATACTCCCTCTTCTGAATGATGAACAACCTGTTTATCTGAATAAGGTACGGCCTCGGGCCCAACATATATGTGCACAATCTACGACCTCAGACCCAAGTATACATATACATAACTACGGCCTCAGGCCCAAAATGCATAAAGCATAAACTACGGCCTCGGGCCCAAACATGCATAAAGCATATAAATTACGGCCTCAGGCCCAAATGCAGGTGTTCAACACTCATGAACTGAGAATCGTACTGAAATACATGATGCTGAAATACTAAACCATACTGTCTTACATCATACTTGAATGCTGAATAGAGCTAGACTGAGACATGTATTCATGAACTGATTATGAAGATTGAAACTTCAACTTTTTATGACATGCTGAGTAATCTAGACTAAGACTCATGGGCATCAACCCAAGTCTATATTGATTACGCACTGATTTCACAACGTTCAAAATGAACGTCATGAATGAGTTGCGAAGCTAGAGAATAGAAGTTCTGCAACTATTCAAGGAGCTGGGCTTAACTATATTTCCGAGGCAATTGGTAACGTGGTAAAAGAAACATAGTGTGGGGAGAATCATTAACATTCCAAAACATAGAGAGTTAGCCTCACATCCATTAAATTCCTGCTCTTGAGCATAATACAACATTCGCCAACCCTTTCAACTTTAATCTATATCAATATAAGTCAAAGGGATTCCAAATTAGCCACAATAGTCATGTTTTGGTCACTTATGCATTTTATCAAACACTTGGTGGCATAGAGCTTCATAGCCCTTATTAATGGTGTTTCTACACCCAATAACCTATTCTCTTGCTCCTAGATAAATTCTAAAGTCTCAAATGGTTATAATCAACATTATTCTTCATCACCCATAAGGTAAACAACACCCTTAACAAATAATCAACAATCAACACACCAAACCTATAACCGCTCATGCTTTTCTATCAAATCCATCAACTCATATCTCATGAACTAGGGTCTATAATTATTAAACCAATGTTAGAATGAATTAGAGGGTGAAGACATTACCTCTTTGAAGTTCAATCCCCTTGAATTCGAGTTCTAGGGTTCCTTCTCTCAGCAATGATTTTCCAACCGAATATCTAATGATATGGAGGGTTTGCCCATGTTAATAAGATGTTTGGAAATTAAAATTGACTTAGAATCACCATTAAACGTACCTTGGGTTGTGGAGGGGCCCTTAAGGAGTTAGATTTTTTAGAGCTTTCCTTTCTAGAGCAAGTTTTTATGTTTTGGGGATGTGGGGGACGAAGTAGGGATTTAAAAATGACTCTCTGAGTGCGCCCCAGTACACCTGTAGGCCTGACCGTGCACCTGACCTTGCAAAATGGCAAGTACACTGCCACATTTGCGCGACCGCGCTCAGGGCGTGCATATTGCACACTTTTCTGTAAAATGCACATAACATTTTTCACAGAGATCTTTTTGGGTTCCACAATATGTCATTGGAAATCTATTTGAAAGTAATACAACTTTCATGTTTTGCGTTTTCTCAAATACCTTACACGTTTTTCACTAAACCTCCTGCAAGACTGACCATTTGTAAATTTCGTCGATTTTGTCGAATCTTATGCACCTCACTTTCCATCTTGCTTTTGGAACAACTATTTTCATCCATACTCATCCTGATAGGACTTCATATGTCCAAAATATCACATTAATACCCATTTAACATATACACACCTAATTCGAATGTACATGATGTTACATTATCTCCCCCTTGGGATCATTTGTCCTTGAATGATTGTCCTCAGTATAACTTCGGCTAACTCCGGACCTTAAACGGGTCTGGTGGAAACATAAACTTGCATACTAAACTGATGAATACATGATTAATGAACTGAGTGACTACTAATATTGGTCTGCCATGGATACATGAATACTGAACTAACATAGATATATGAATGTTGAACTGGAACGAATATTTGAGAATTGAACTAACATCAATATCAGAGTACTAAGCTGGCATGAATATCTATGTATTGGACTGATATGAGTAGCTGAGTATTGAACTGACATAAGTATCTGAGTACTGGACTGACATGAGTATTTGAGTACTGAACTGACATGAGTAACTAAGTACTAAAAACTTGAATGTTATAGCACGATACATTAAATATTGGTTGTATAGCCGCAAATTCTGGTGGCAGCTCTAACTCATAAGCTAATTAATCGATCCTTCGTAAGATTCTATATGGCCCAATATAGCAGGGACTACGCCTCCCCTTCTTCCCAAATGTCATAACGCTTTTCATAGGCGAAACTTTCAGGAACACCCAATCATCAACTTGAAACTCTAGGTATCTATGCCGCACACTTGAATAGGGATTTTGATGGCTCTGAGTCGTCTTCAGACGCTCTTGAATCAACTTAACTTTCTCTATAGTCTGATAGACCAAATTTGGTCCCAACAACTCTTCTTCACCAACTTTAAACCAACCAATTGGCGATCTACACCTTCTCCCATACAAAGACTCGCGTGTTACCATCTTGGTACTAGAATGGTAGGTGTTATTATTAGCAAGGTCAATGAGAGGTATGTGATGATCCCAATTACTTTTAACATCAAGGACATATCCCCAACTGTTTAAATAATGCGCTCTACCTGTCCATCTTTCTGAGGATGAAAAACTTGTGCCTAATCATTTCTGAAAGATCTTCTAAAAGTTCATCTTAAACTGAGCACCATAGTCCGAAATGATGGACAATGGAGTCCCAAATTGAGTGTACAACTTGGTATAATCTTCTACTGAATCTATAGTTTTACCGGCAAGAAGTGTGCTGACTTGGTAAGTCAATTTACAATCACTTAATCAAATCATGCTTCCAAATTGAGCAAGATAATCATGTTATAAGTTCCATATTTACCATCTCCACTCAAGATACGTGTATTTTATGGTAAAACACTGGGCTTTCTGCTGCTCGACTTTCACTTACTGATAAATCGGACACTTGGCCATATAGTCTGCAAAGTTCTTTTTCATGTTGTTCCACCAATAAATCTCCTTAAGACCATGATACATCTTTGTTGGTGCCTGAGTAAATATAATACCTGAAATTCTAGGCTTCAGACATAATCCGCTCTTCTGAGCCCATCTCTGTATGGAATACACAGTCTATCTTGGTTCTCAAAGTACCATCATCTCCCCCTTGGAGAAAAAGTTAAGGTCTTGTACTTGCGGACCCCTTTTTTTTTTGGGATCCGAACAGATCTTTCTTATCTTCTGCAAATTTTTGCATTTTATGATAGTGACGACTCATCATTCAACTTACTTCTAAGCAATATTTCTTGCTAGGAAAAACTAAATTACTTATATAAGTGGAAGGCCAATGTATTCACAATTATCATACACAATCTTAATTATTTAACTCTGCTTACACTGTCAATCTTGGGGAAACCCCTTTTAGATAACTCTTAAAGGCTATTCTTCTATAGTTTGCTCTATCACTGCCTAGCTGATTTTTTTCCCACTGTCACCGTACTTTAGGTTTAACTTATACTCTTTGGGTTCTAACACGTGTTCGGTATTTCAAATTGTCATCCATTCATTAGTGTTAACTTTACTAAGTAAATCAAAATGTACTCCTACAAGCTCTGGCGAAATTGCTGATTTGTTGTATGTACTCAAAACTTGCTTACTATCCTTTTACTAACCACCTGCTAGCATCTTACTTTCTTCTCCTGCTTTGAATAACTAAACATAAGGTTATTCCTAACTCCCCTCATCATCCGACCCCACTGTGTGGTAGTATACTATTTTTATTTTTTGAACTATGTACATGGATCACATTTAGGGAAAGTTCATCTATCTTAAACGAAATTGAAATACCTAACCCTAAATATTCTATACACTTCAAAATCACTTTAGACTATAAACCTCCGGCATAAAAACAATCACATCATTTGAAGGGGAACTGTCATATCTTTTATCTCACAATAATAGCCATGTCTTATACAAATTCACTAACATAGTACTTTCTAGTTCTGATTTGAATAAATCTAAACAACTTAAAATCATTCCTTGAAATTCGATATCGGCTGCTCTTGCTTCTCATTTCGTACATCATGTCTTCTTAGTCATATACATGAGTCGTACGAAAAATACAACTCTGATTATAATAATAATCGTTCCTGACTCCTAGGTATTTTGCCCGTATGCTTTTTTTTTACCAAAACTATAGTGACCAATGTTAGGGTCTGACATCTGAACTATCATCATCCAACTTGTGTCTCCATTTCACATAATTAAATGAAGTTGCTCTAGTAGGTAAAACACATACGAATACATTACCATGCACAAACTTATCCTTCAAAGTATACCCTCATCTGATAAATCACTTCCCGCGCCATCCGGTGAGTTATGGTCTTAATCCAGACCTAAATATGCAAGGATTGCGCTATAATCACTGTTACGCACATATTCTTTTTGCACTTATAGGCATTACCGTATAATCACCAGTCACCAGAATTTTGATACACTGAAAATTAGAGATTCGGTAACTAAATAACTGATAACTGGCATCCTCAATAACCATAAACTTGCTAACTGAAAGATTGTATAACTGGAAATTGAGGTAAAGTGATAACCATAGAACATGATAACTACTTTTGTACTTTCTGATAAGGTTATGCTCTAATATGTATTACTTCCCATTGCATCCCACTTTTAACATCACTTGATGTCTCATTTGTTACCAACCTATACACCATAATCATACCCCCAATGGGAAATCATCATCTCTAGAAGCTTAGGTTTTTCTTGCTCGTCGTTTGGGCATTAGATATGTATAGAATTCGATAGAAACATAAGGTTAACTGTTGCTCTATACTTCATGGCACGGTCTAGAGTAGAAAGAAGTTAGACAATACTGGATGTTTTGGTAGTTAATTATTTATATGAGTGGCCGGCACACGCATATAAAGGAAACTCCATTGGACACGGCTTCTTAGACTACCTAGAACTCTTGAATCTAGTGCTCTGATACCAATATTTATCATGCCCCAAACCTAGGCCTGGACGTAACATGACACTCGGTGCCTGACTACATGTGACCGAGCGAACCAATTGGCTGGCTGAATCAACATGTGATATCATAACATACTGATTGTGGAAGATAAAATAACACATGTTGATATACTAAAAGTCTGGATGATATAAATTAAAGTGCGGAAATACTAACACAATTCGGAAACATATTTGTAGCCAACATAGCTTAATATGAAAAGCCTGCGACTCTGTCTAACTATTACTCTAGTCTATGAAGCTTCTAATGACATACTGAAAACACTGACTGTCTAAAAATACGAAAGACTGTAAGGCAATGATAATGCCTCGAAAGAATAGGGGATCACCAAATAGTTGGTACGAGAATCCTAACGCTTTGAATCGTCAACCTGTAAATCATTACTTGCATAGTGAGATGCAGGCCCCGGGAAAAAAAGGACGACAGTACATTTGAATTGCACTGGTATGTAAAGAAACTGAAATAAAGAATTATAAATGTTGAAACTGAAACTAAGCTGATAACTGAGAATTGATAATTGATAAGTGAAATGATAACTATTTAAACTGAAACTAAAATGATAACTGATAACTCGTAATTGAACTGAACAAAGGAAGTAAGGATATGAATACTCCCTCTTCTGAATGATGAACAACCTGTTTATCTGAATAAGCTATGGCCTCGGGCTACGGCCTCAGACCCAAGTATATATATACATAACTACGGCTTCAGGCCCAAAATGCATAAAGCATAAACTACAGCCTCAGGACCAAACATGCATAAAGCATATAACTACGGCCTCAGGCCCAAATATAGGTGTTCAACATTCAGGAACTGAGAATCATACTGAAATACATGATGCTGAAATATTGAACCATACTGACATACATGATACTTGAATGCTGAATAGAGCTAGACTGATACATGTATTCATGAACTGATTATGAAGATTGAAACTCAACTTTTTATGACATGCTGAGTAATCTAGACTGAGACTCATGAGCATCAACCCAAGTCTATATTGATTACGCACTGATTTCACAACGTTCAGAATGAAAGTCATGAACAAGTTGCGAAGCTAGAGAATAGAAGTTCTGCAACTATTCAAGGAGTTGGGCTTAACTATATTTCTGAGGAATTTGGTAACATGGTAAAAGAAACATAGTGTAAGGAGAATCATTAACATTCCCAAACATAGAGAGTTAGCCTCACATACCTTAACTTCCTGCTCTTGAGCGTAATACTACATTCACCAACCCTTTCAACTTTAATCTATATCAATACAAGTCAAAGGGATTCCAAATTAGACATAATAGTCATGTTTTGGTCACTTAGGCATTTCTCAAACACTTGGTGGCATAAAGCTTCATAGCCCTTATTAATGGTGTTTCTACACCCAATAACCCATTCTATTGCTCCTAGATAAATTCTAAAGTCTCAAATGGTTATAATCAACATTATTCTTTATCACTCATAAGGTAAACAACACCCTTAACCAATAATCAACAATCAACACACCAAACCTATAACCGCTCATGCTTTTCTATCAAACTCATCAACTCATATCTCATGAACTAGGGTCTATAATTATTAAACCAATGTTAGAATGAATTAGAGGGTGAAGACATTACCTCTTTGAAGTTCAATGCCCTTGAATTCGAGTTCTAGGGTTCCTTCTCTCAGCAATGATGTTCCAATCGAATATCTAATGATATGGAGGGTTTACCCATGTTAATAAGATGTTGGGAAATTAAAATTAACTTAGAATTACCATTAGAACTTACCTTGGGTGGTGGAGAGGCCCTTATGGAGTTAGGTTTTTAAGAGCTTTCCTTTCTAGAGCAAGTTTTTATGTTTTGGGGATATGGGTGACGAAGAAGGGCTTTTAAAATGACTCTCCGAGTGCTCCCCAGCGCACATGTAGGCCTGACCGTGCACCTGACCGTGCAAAATGGCAGGAACACTGCCACATGTGCGCGGCCGTGCTCGGACCGCGCATATTGCACACTATTCTGTAAAATGCACATAACGTTTTGCACAAAGATCTGTTTGGGTTCCACAATATGTCGTTAGAAAGGCTATTTCAAAGGCCTACAACTTTTATATTTTGCGCTTTCCCAAATACCTTACAAGTTTTTCACTAAACCTCCTGCAAGACTGACCTTTTGTAAACTTCGTCGATTTTGTCGAATCTTATGCACCTCACTTTCCATCTTGCTTTTGAAACAACTACTTTCATCTATAATCATCCTGATAGGACTTCATATGTCCAAAATATCAAATTAATACCCATTTAACATATTCACACCTAATCCGAATGTATGGGATGTTACAGCAGTGAAGCTGACAACGTTGTTTATCTATTGTGCAAAATTGGAATGGGATCACCAGATTTGCAGAACAAAAGATTGTCAAAAGAGGCTGAAGATTTTCTGAAAAAGTGTCTTGTTAAGGAGACGAGATCGTGATGGACTGCAGATATGCTACTAAAGCATCCATTTCTTTCATCGGATGATAATGTTGTTGTTCGTGAGAAGACAAGGAAAAAGAAACTCAACCCGATTTTTTTTATAGAAATTGCATGAGAAAGTGATCCATTATCTGATGATTTTTGCAGTAGTACAAAGCTGAAAACAATGAAGCTGTTGAATGGCAGATCCAACGAAAGAAAAAAGCTACTAGGAGGATGCTGATTATCAATTTTGATTAGAATGATTATACAAATGTAAAGAATTATACTAATGTAAAGAACTACATTCGGGCTTGATCCCCATAGGAGATTAGTTTGGGGTACGTAGGCAACCTGTGAGAAAAAGAGAGATCAGGTCTAGCCCCTTGTATTGAAAAAAAACAATTTTGTGTTTATATTTTCTGTAATATTGACCAATCTGTACAAAAAGGAAGCCTTTTGCATGTAATTTTTGCTAACAATGAGTACATTCTCGTTTCATACATATCTTGCAGATCCATATATATGTTGTATTCTTCTTTCTTAGATCATGATGTATAGAATCAATCTGTTAACTAGAAAGAGAGGCTCTTTCAACAACGACTACATTATGTTTTAAAGTATGCAGAGTTATGTTAGGTTTCCTAATTTGACAAGCACTATAGGTTTTCCTTTCCCAAGTCTATTAGGACAATGAGTTTTCCTAAATCTATAGGTATTACGGGTTCCCTACAAATACAAAAAAATAATTCAAGCCACAAAATAACACAATCCAAATAATGTCGGATTGGATCGGGTTTTTTAAGTTTGGTTTCGGACTAATCGTTTGGATATTTTAGATTTTCGATTTTAAACCTACAAGTTGAGATGTTTCTTCTTTTTACCAAAATAATTATCCAAATGAAGTATTCAAATATTGAAATCATCATCAAGAAAAGGTAACAGAATATTAATAAGTCCAATAAGAAATAGTAATAGTAAGATCATGTCCTTCCTTTTACAAAAGAATTAACGTACCTGACAACAAAAAGGAAATTAAAGAGAGACCAAAATATACACCTACAAATCCATAAGGACTGAAAAATGCTTCTACATTAGTTGATCAAATAAATCGGCTAACTTACCTGGATTATCATCATTATAGTTTTCATGTTATACCTCAATTATCAGGGGTTAAATTAGATAAGAACAACCTGATTATAGTATGCTCTATTGAAGGCTAGAGTTTTCAAAGAATCTTGTAACCACAAAAGCTGTTGGTGGCATATGGAGCCTATTCGATATCAAAGAATAGCTGTGATTGAAGATGCTAATTTATAGAATATACATCCAATGGAAAAAGATGTATCTTCTCGTCAAAACAGTGAAACATTTAGAGGACACTCGACATAAGTAAAGTCCATTTCTTCTTTCATTCTTGGTTGGTGTATACGTTTCTAATAAATAGCATTAGAAGACGAATCTCCACTAAATCATCAAAGATTTATAATTGTCTTTCCAATTCTTTCTTCCGCCAGGATATCGGCAAAAGCTGAAAGAACTATACTTGTTTGCAAGAAATCTGCAATTTGTGAAAAGCAACAAACGGGATTAAAGGAAAATAGTTTGTATGCAATCCAGTACAATAATTTTTTTATCATCCTCGTCTATTTGGAACACTAATGGAGAGAAAAAAAATATTAGTCACGTCAAATTGTGATCTGGCTTTTTAAACACATTAGATCATAGATATTGCTTTAACAAAGTTCCAACTTGTGTCTCAGTGCAATGAACTCAATAACAAAAGTGAAACTAAAGAAAATGAATCTTATAGTTATCGATTAACTATTTTGTTTCTTATTTTTCGATATTACATGATCCACTATTCAGTATTACTTCATTGCTAATATGACATTTTATCCGCTTCACTACTCTCCTTTTAATATAACGTGTATATTTTTTTACTCCTTTTAATAATATATAAATTACTGATATTAGCAACTTTATTTATACATTAAAATTATATTTTTGTTACTCGAAGTTATTTTATTATTTAAAGTATTAACTACATATATTTTATTGATTTAATTAGTAACTTTTTTACTCTAAAATATAAAGTCTGATTTATTATACCGTGAATGAAAATGTAGATTAGAAAAGAAGAAAAAAAGTATAATTATATAGATGAGGGTTATCATTTAGGATAAAATAAGCATTTTTAAAATTTTATTAAAGGGAGAAAATGTCTATTTATCACCAAAGTTACAGATTGGAAAGACGACATATTTTTTTGTGTTTTTGGCAAGGTAGAATACTTTTATCACCAAACATCTCCCACTCACATTCATACAAAGAATACTTAAATGAATTATTTACTTAATCTTGTCAATCTTCCAATTTATGCTTGAGACTTGACCGATTTGTTTTATTGTTGCATAACTAAATGAGAGAAATATTCAATTGGTACATTGAACCATGTTCGTCAAAAGTGAAAAATAGGCCTAAAGTCTAAGAGTCTATTAGTATTTCTCAACTATCAATTGACATGACAATGATGCATACTTGATAAAGCTTTTGGCGCCACAGAAATCCTTAAAAAAAAAGATGCTTTCACAAGAATCAACGTAAGTCCCTTCTGAATAGGGGGAGAAAAAGAGTGCTCTCCTATATCTCTGTGAGATTTGCAAATAAACTGAGAGAGATTGAAGGATTTCAGTTAGACGAACCCCAGAATGTTCTCGAGAGAGAGAGAGAAATATTTGAGAAGAAATATGAGATTCATTCATTATTAAAAAAGTGTTTGTACAAGTGTAATAACCGGTCTTTATACAAAAAGAATACAACCAAATAAATAGTGAGCATTTACATATTGGGCCTGCTACTATGTTGTGCCTTCGACAAGTCTGTCAATTGGGCCATCTATGCTATCTATGCTAACACCCCCCTCAAGTTGTGGGGTGAAAGAACTCCAATCTCGCCCAGGAGAAGATTGTGTGGAATACCAGACAAGTATTTAGTGAAAATATCAGCCAGTTGAGATGAAGAGGAGATGAAATAAAGAGAAATTAAACCATCTACGAGCTTTTCCCGCACAAAGTGACAATCAAGTTCTATATGTTTGGTCAGCTCGTGTTGGACAGGATTCTTAGCAATGTTGAGGGTTGGTTGATTGTCACAGTAAACAGGAACATGGCTGGAAACAAAGACACCAAGATCATGTAATAGACGCACTAGCCAAGTCAATTTAGCCACTATTTTGTGCAAGCCTAGATATTCAGCTTCCGCAGTAGAGAGGTAAACAGTATGTTGTATCTTAGACTTCCAACAAACAAGGTTGCCCCCCAAAGAGATAAAATACCTAGTAACAGACATCCTAAAATTATAGCAAGTAGCTCAATCTGAATCTGAGTAAGCCTTTAAGAAGAATTCCCTTAGTAGGGCCATTCAACAGATAACGAAGGACATGTATAGCAGCCTACATATGAGTAGACCTGGGAGCATGCAAAAATTGACTCAAACGTTGAAAGGAGAAGGCCATGGCAAGTCTTGTATGCTGAAGGAAATTCAATTTCCCACTAATCTCCTAAAAAGAGAAGGATCAGAGAGCAACACCCCAGCTCATTGTTAAGTTTACAATTCAAGTCCAATGGAGCCACAATAGAAGAGCGATCTGAATAGTGAAATTCAGCAAGTAACTCCTTAGTGTATTTGTGCTGATTCAACAGAAAGCCTTGAGGAACTCTGGAAACTTCAAGACCCAAGAAGTAGTGCAAGTCACCAAGGTCCTTGATCTTGAATTGATCATCTAAGAAATACGAAAGAGAATCCAATTCCTCAACATCAACCCCAACCAATTGTCACGACCCGATTTACCCTCCGAAAGGCATCGTAACGATACCTAGACTCTACGACTAGGTAAGCCTAGTTGCGGAAAAGATATTAAATAGAAGAAATAAAATAAAGACGGAATAAAGTAAATCTACAAATGAAACATCGCCACTTGGCGCGTACAAATACAACTTCCCAAAAACCCAGAATATCACTTTACTCACAAGTTCTATCTCAAAGTTCCCTATACAACGTGAGGAAATACATGAAAAATCTATCTAATTCTGGAGTGGAAGGTGACTCGAAGGACTCTGTGGACGCGGCAGAATTACCTTTCGGTCTCCTGTAAGCTGTTGCTCGGACCCCTAACCACGAAACAAAATGCTGGTACCTGGATCTGCACATGGAAAACATGTGCATGAAAGGGCATGAGTACACCACAAATTGACACCCAGTAAGTGCCAAGTCTAATCTAGTCGAGTAGTGACGAGGTCAGGTTAAGGCTCTACTGGATTTTTATAGTAAAACAATTTAAAATTAAACAGAGAGATATAATAAGCTAAGGCAAAACAGTAGAACAATGAGATAAAAAAATAGCAACAGGGAGCCCTCGGCTCAGCACAGTGTATCTCATAGTAACAAAATGCAATGCAATACAGGGGGAAAGGTCCCGGAATCTCGTCCGTAGTTCTATTTTAAATATGCAATGTAGTACAGGGGGAAAGCTCCCGGAATCTCGTCCGTAGTCCCAATTTAAATATGCAATACAATACAGGGGAAAAACTCCCGGAATCTCGTCTGTAGTCCCAATTAAATTATGCAATGCAGTACAGGGGGAAAGCTCTCGGAATCTCGTCTGTATTCCCAATTTAAATATGCAATGCAGTATGAATACTGGATACAATTTATTTAAACAGTTTAGGAAAATCACAGACAAAAATATGGGTAAAACTACCTAAACATGGTGCACATAGTAACAACTAGGGGAAGTTCAAGTAAAACAGGTAAACATGCTCCTTCCTAATCTAGGTTACATAGTCAATACATGAGACAGTGAAATAGGAATGAAATGATTTATGTCATGGAAGGAAAATTGGTGTTTTAGAAACAATGGTCCGTGTACGTACTCGTCACATGGCGCCCAAAAAACAAAAAAGCATTAAAATAACCTAAGGGGAAGTCCCCAACACAGAGTTAGGTAAGCCACTTACCTCGACTGCGCTACTCAACTCAAACCACGCTCTTGCCACGAGTATCCGACTTCGAATGGCTCAAATCTATTCAAGTCAATTTCATAATGTAAATATCACTTTAAGGAATCAAAATAGCTAATAAGTTCGAAGCTAATACGCGAAATTAGGAAAATTGCCAAAAAGTCCCCCGGGCCCACGTATCGAAAACGAGTGAAAGTTACAAATTTAGAACACCCATTCACTCACGAACTTATTCAAACAAGAATCATCAACAACCGACGTCAAAATCTCATTAAATTCTCGGATTTCTTATTTGGGGAATCTTCTTCCCATTTTCATGATTTTTCACCCAAATTCATTGATTGCATGGAAGAATTTGCTATAGATAAATGATATACAAGTGAAATAAGGTTAGGAATTGTTACCTATGAATCTTCTCCTCAAAACCCACTCAAAATCGCCTACTCCCGAGCTCCAAATCATTTTTAGAAGATATGAATTTCAAGCCCTCGAATATGGTAGAAACTGCTCAGCGATCCGGCGCCTGCGCCCCCTTGGACCGCACCTGCGGAAAATCCATCGCAGGTGTGAAAACTCATTAAAAGGGTTGGGGCCACACGTGCGGTCACTGGGCCGCATCTGCGACTCCGCACCTGCGAAACTCAGACCGCACCTGCGAGAACTGGTTGACCTTGACCAAACCCGCACCTGCAAGCCCCTTTTCCGCACCTGCAAGCCCCTTCCGCAGGTGCGAAACACCAGCACCAACAATGCTTCAGCTGGTTTTAAGTTCAAAACTCGCCCCGTTGAACATTCGAAACATCTCCGAGGCCCCCGGGACCTCAACCAAACTTGCCAACCAGTCCTAATACCTTATCCAAACTTAGTTGAGCCTTCAAAACACATCACATAACATCAGAATCACCAATTATGTATGGATTCAAGCCTAAGAACTTATGAAATTTCCAAACTCTACAACCGATGCGGAAACACGTCAAAATTAGTTCGAATAACCTCAAATTTTACAGACAGTCCACAAATGACACAATGGATAGCCACTCTCAGAATTCCATTCCGAGCCCGATATCAAAATTTCACCTATCGGCCGAAATTCTAACTTTTCGCCAATTCAAGCGTAAATATACTACAGGCCTTGCAAACACATTCCGGACACGCTCCTAACTCCGAAATCACCCAACGAAGCTAACGGAGTTGACAAAATCCCATTCTGAACCCGTCTTCCCACAATTCCAACTACGGTCTGATTTTCTCAAGCTTAAACTCACATACAAGGACTATGTGTCCAAAAACTCTCCGAATTTCACCACTCAACGTTCCGACATGTCCCAAAAGCAGAAATAGACATGGGGAAAGAAGTTATTAGGGGATCGGGGCGCTAACTCTCAAAAGGACCTACCGGGTCATTACATTCTCCCCCTCTTAAGAAAATTGTTCGTTTTCGAACGAGTATAGAGACGTACCTGAAGCTGTGAAACGATGAGGGTACTGACTGCGCATATCATGATCGGTCTCCAAGTCACCTCCTCGACCGGATGACCCCTCCACTAAACCTTTACTGACGCAATATCCTTTTACTTGAGCTTTCTGAACTGTCTATCCAATATAGCTACTGGCTCCTCAACATATGATAAATCCTTTTCCAACTGGACTGAACTGAAATCCAAAACATGAGTCGGGTCACCGTGATACATCCAGAGCATGGAGACGTGAAATACCGAATGAACTCCTGCTAGGTTGGGAGACAGGGCTAGCTCATAAGAAACCCCTCCAACACGTCGCAACACCTCAAAAGGGCCAATAAATCTCGGACTCAGCTTACCCTTCTTCCCAAACCTCATGATGCCCTTCATAGGCGATACCTGAAGCAAAACCTGATCACCAGCCATAAATGCCAAATCACAAACCTTCCGGTCCACATAACTCTTCTGCGTGGATTGAGCTGCGTGAAGTCTCTCCTGAATCACCAGTTACATAGCACCGATCAACAGTTACATAGCACCGATCCGCAAAACTCTAATAAACCAACTTGTGACTTGTGACTCCTATGAACCTAGACGCTCTGATACCAACTTGTCACGACCCGATTTACCCTCCGAAAGACATCATGACGTCACCTAGTCTCTACGGCTAGGTAAGGCTAGTTGCGGAAAATATATTAAATAGAATCAATAAAATAAAGATGGAATAAAGTAAATCTACAAATGAAACATCGTCACTTGGCGCGTACAAAATACAACTTCCCAAAAACCCGGAATATCATTTTTTTCACAAGCATTATCTCAAAGTGCCCTATACAACGTGAGGAAATACATGAAAAATCTATCTAATCTGGAGTGAAAGGTGACTCGAAGGACTTTGTGAACACGGCAGAATTACCTTTCAGCCTCCTGGAAGCAGCTGCTCGGACCCCTAGTCACGAAAAGAAATGATGGTACCTGGATCTGCATATGGAAAACATGCGCAGGAAAGGGCATGAGTACACCACAAATTGGTACCAAGTAAATGCCAAGTCTAACCCGAGTCGAGTAGTGACGAGGTCAGGTTAAGGTTCTACTGGATTTTTATAGTAAAACAGTTTAAAATTGAATAGAGAGATATAATAAGCTAAGGCAAAACAATAGAACAATGAGCAAAAAGAAAATAGCAACAGGGAGCCCTCGCCTCAGCACAACGTATCTCACAGTAACAAAAATGCAATGCAGTACAGGGGGAAAACTCCCAGAATCTTGTCCGTAGACCCAATTTAAATATGCAATGCAGTACAAGGGGAAAGCTCCCGGAATCTCGTCTGTATTCCCAATTTAAATATGCAATGTAATACAGGGGAAAGCTCCCGGAATCTCGTCCGTAGTCCCAATTTAAATATGCAATGCAGTACAGGGGAAAAGCTCCTGGAATCTCATCCGTAGTCCCAATTTAAATATGCAATGCAGTACAGGGGAAAAGCTCCTGGAATCTCATCCGTAGTCCCAATTTAAATATGCAATGCAGTATAAATACCAGATACAATTTATTTAAGCAGTTTAGGAAAATCGCAGACAAAATATGGGTAAAACTACCTAAACATGGTGCACATAGTAACAACTAGGGGAAGTTCAAGTAAAACAGGTAGACATGCTCCTTCCTAATCTAGGCTACATAGTCAATACATGAGACAGTGAAATAGGAATGAAATGATTTATGTCATGGAAGGAAAAATGGAGTTTTAGCAACAATGGTCCGTGTACGTACTTGTCACACAGCGCCCAAACAATAAAAAAAGTATTAAAATAACCTAAGGGAAGTCCCCAACACAGAGTTAGGCAAGCCACTTACCTCGACTGCGCTACTCAACTCAAAACCATGCTCTTGCCACGAGTATCCGACTCCGAATGGCTAAAATCTATTCAATTCGATTGCATAATGTAAATATCAGCTTAAGGAATCAAAATAGGTAATATGTTCGAAGCTAATACGCGATATTAGGAAAATTTCCCAAAAAGTCCCTTGGGCCAACGTCTCGAAAACGAGTTAAAGTTACAAACTTAGAACACCCATTTGCTCACAAACTCACTCGAACAAAAATCATCAACAACCGGCATAAAAAATCTCATTAAATTCTCGGATTTCTTATTTGGGGAATCCTCTTCCCATTTTCATGATTTTTGACCAAAATTCATTGATTCCATGGAATAATTTGCTATAGATAAATGATATACAAGTGAAATAAGGTTAGGAATTGCTACCTATGAATCTTCTCCTCAAAACCCACTCAAAATCACCTATGCCCGAGCTCCAAATCATTTTTAGAAGATATGAATTTCAAGCCCTCGAATTTGGTATAAACGGCCCAGCGATCCCGCACCTACGCCCCCTTGGACCACACCTGCGGTCCCGCACCTAAGGAAAATCCATCGCAGGTGCGAAAACTCACTAAAAGTGCTGGAGCCGCACCTGCGGTCACTGGGCCGCATCTGTAGCTGCGCACTTGCGAAACCCAAACCGCACCTGCGAGAACTGGTTGAACTTGACCAAACCCGCACCTGCGGGCCCCTTTTCCGCACCTGCAGCTCCCCTTCCGCAGGTGCGAAACACCAGCACCAGCAATCCTTCAGCTGGTTTTAAGTTCAAAACTCACCCCGTTGAACATCCGAAACATCTCTGAGACCTCCGAGACCTCAACCAACCTTGCCAACCAGTCCTAATACCTTATCAAAACTTAGTTGAGCCTTCAAAACACATCATATAACATCAGAATCACCAATTATGCATGGACTCAAGCCTAAGAACTTAAGAAATTTCCAAAATCTACAACTGATGCCGAAACACGTCAAAACTAGTCCGAATGACCTCAAATTTTACACACAAGTCACAAATGACACAGAGGATCTTTAGCCACTCTCGGAATTCCATTCCGAGCCCGATATCAAAATTTCACCTCTCGGCCGAAATTGCCGAAATTCTATCTTTTCGCCAATTCAAGCCTAAATCTACTACAGACCTTTCAAACATATTCCCGACACGTTCCCAACTCTGAAATCAACCAACGTAGCTAACGGAGATCGGCAAAATCCCATTCCAGACCAGTCTTCCCACAGTTCCAACTACAGTCCGATTTTCTCAAGCTTAAACTCACATATAAGAACTATGTGTCCAAAAACACTCCGAATTTCACCACTCAACGTTCTGACAAGTCCCAAAAGCAGAAATAGACATTAACAAAGTAGTTATTAGGGGATCTGGGTGCTAACTCTCAAAATGACCTACCGGGTCGTTACACAATAATATGTCATCAACATAAACTGCAAGAACAATTGTAAAAGCTGATGAAGATCTAACAAAAAGTGAATAATCATTGAGGCTAGAATGATATCCCCAGGTGATAAGAGCTGAAGAGAGGTGATGCTTGCTTAAGCCCATAAAGGGACTTTTTGAGTCTTCACACAAGAGGAGACCCAGAAGAAGCATTGGCAGGATCAGAAACGGACGAACCAATGGGGACATTCATATAAACCTATTCTGAAAGATCCCCATGTAAGAAGGCATTGTTTACATCAAGTTGGTAAATAATCCAAGACCTTTTGGTTGCAATAGCAAGGAGGCACTTAATAATTTGATAATAGGAGAGAAAGTTTCATTGTAGTCAATTCCAGCTGTTTGAGTATCACCTTTAATGACAAGCTTGACGTTATATCTTTCAATGCTACCATCAGATTTTATTTAATTTTGTATACCCATTTGCATGGAATGGCTTTCTTTCCATGAGGAAGGGGAACAATGTCTGAAGTCTGATTAGCCTCAAGGGCTTGAGACTCCTTGAGCATAGCCTCCTGCCATGCAGGGTTTGAAACAACATGTTGATAATGTTGAGATTCTTGCATACATGTTGTTTATATGGTTCTGGGAACTGGATAGGGTAAATAAGGGACCGAGTGTGGAACAGAATTGCAACACATAATCCTTCAAATGCACTAGAGGATTAGAAGGCCTAGAGGATATTCTAAGAGGAGGTAGGGAAGAAGGAGAGGGTGAAAGAGGAACAATGAGTGAAGCAGGAACAAGGAAAGTAGGAGAGGAAGCAGAAGTAGTGGGTGAAGAGTGAGAAGGGAAATATAAGGAAGTGGCATCAAAAGATTAAGATGAAAGTTGAGAGGAAGTAAGAAAAAACACGGAAGGAGAAAAGGTGGAAGGAAAAATGAGCTCAACAAAAGAGACATCTTTGGAATAGAAAATGGATTTGGTATATAGATGGAGCAGTTTATCTCCCTTCTTCCCAAAGGTATATCCCAAAAATATGCAAGGGACAATTCTGGGCTGTAACTTATCCCTGTGAGGAATGGGAACAAAAGCATAGGTCAAACAACCAAAATATCTAAGATATAATAGGGGGGTTTACCATATAACACTTAATATGGAGTTTTATTGGAAATAACAATAGATGTAAATCTTTTAACTAGGTAAGTGGGTGTAAGAATGCACTCCCCCTGGTATTTGGTGGGTAGTTTAGACTGAAACAAGAGGGCTCTAGCAGTTTCCAATAAGTGCTTGTGCTTCCTTCCACCACACCATTTTGTTAGGGAGTGTCTGAGCAAGTAGTTTGGTGAGGAACCCCAACGGAAGAAAGGTATTCAACATAGGAAGTACAAGATCCTAGTTCAAAATACTACTAAAAAATCAGGTTTTAGCGACGGACAAATTCTGTAGATAAACAGAAAAATCACTTGCTAATATCATTTAGCGATGAATTAGCTACGGATCATCAAGAAATTTTTCTAGCTACGACCGTTTTAGCTACAAATTAGCGATGACATTCGTAGTTAATTCCAATTTTTTTGTAGTGAAAGCATTATCGGTACTTATAGTCTGGACAGTGGCACCATAGTGAATGGAGACCATGTTTGTGAAAGCCTTGATAAGAGAAAAGGCATTTCGTTTACATGAAAGTAAATGAGTCCATGTTACCCTACTGTATTCATCTACAATGGTTAAAAATATTTAAACTATTGTAGGTAGTAGTATGGCAGGGTCCCCATAGGTTAATGTGAACTAGTTTGAAAATTCTGGAAGAATGAGTGGTGCTATCAGGAAAAGGAGTTCTCTGTTGTCTTGCCATGAGACATATTGGACAAGTAAAAGATTGTTTTGCTGAAAATTTAGAAGGCATATGTGGGATAGAAATCATTTTCACAAAGGGAATGTGACACATTCATTGATTCCACAAAACATCATTTTTATTAATTAATTGTAGAATTACATGAGGTTGGAAACACAGAAGATGGATAAACATCATTAACACTAGTATGTAAAGAATATGCACTAGGTGACACATCATTATTTGAAACATTTAGAGAAACTGATGGAAAAGCAGAAGCAATAGGTGCCATAGTAGTTACTGAATGATCAAAAGACAAAGGAACAATAATAGATGCAGTAGAAGGCATGTGAAGAATGTAGAGACCATGATCCACTTTACCAATTTCCAATGGCCTCTTCAGAGAAGGGCCCTGTAGGAAAATATATGCAATAGTAAGAATAACATAACAATTGAGCTGAGTAAGGAGTTGATGTACATAAATAAAATTGAACTGAAAGGAAGGCACTAATAAGACATTGGTTAAAATGATAGTAGAAGATAGTGAAAGAGAAATAATAGATGTGACTTTAACCTTGTAACCATTAGGCAATGTAATGAGAGAAGGGGTCAACAGAGGTTGAATATTGTGCAATAGGTGTTTATGTGGTGTCATGCAATTAGTGTCACCAAAATACAAAATCCAAGAAAATAAATCTATTTTAGAAGCTTTGCATGCAAAAAAACAATCTTTATGAAAAACAGTACTGTTGACCAGACCTGCAAAGTCGGCATAAGCAGTTGAGGATGAATGTTGTGGATGAAAGGTGAGTTGTGTTTGTTTGAAAAGGGATAACAGGTGAGCATATTGTTCCTTTGAGAACCCATGTGGAGAGACATCAACATTCTGAGTGTCAGGAGCCGTGGAAGTCTCAGAAGATGTCTCCAATTGTGCATAAGCAGCAACTTTCCTTTCATGTGGAGGTCTGTTTTTAGTGAATTTGAAATTTGGAGGAAATCCATGGAGCTTGTAACATTTGTCCACTGTATGTCCAGTCTTCTTACAATACTTGCAAGATATTAAGGACTTCTTAGGATCAAAATTAACTTGTTGAGTATAATATCTAGTGTTGTTTTATTGTGGAAGTGCGTGAGCAGATTGTAAGTTGGCAAGAAAAGAAGCAGAATTAGAAGAAAACATTGGAGCATCAGATTATATCTCTCTTTGTTTCTACTCCCTAATCAGCAGAGAATATGCCTTTCTAACATATGGTACAAGACTCATCATTAGAATGTTATTCGAACAGTATAATATATATCATTTAACCTAGAAAGAAATTGAATGAGTTGTTGGCCTTCATATAAACTCAGGAAGAGCACCACATGTGCATGGTCTACCAAACGTGGAAGTACCAAGCTCATCCCAGTAACCTTTAAACCTTGTGAAATATGTAGTTGTGTCAGATGACCCCTAAGTAGTGACATATATAGCCCTTTGAATGCAATTGTATTGAGAAGTGTTGGTAACTCCATAACGCTTTTCTACGTTATCCCAAAGCCTCCTTGGTTGTTTTGTAATAGAGGACAATTTTAGATCTTTCCTTGGAAATTACATTCATAATCCAAGCTTTCACCATATTGTTACACCTCTCCCACTGAGGGTAAAACCTAGAATTGGAGTCAGTTTTGGTGAAAGACCCATTTATGAGTTGGATTTTGTTCTTTACCAAAAGAGATATGACTATTCCCTCTCTCCATTCACCATATCCCATTCCAACGAATAGGACTGAAACCAATATTGTCCCTCGAGTATTTGAGGGATGAAGGTACATGGGATAGAAAGAATCAACATTAGGGTTAGGACTAATTTCTATGTAGTGGGAAGGGCGGAATCGACAATCATAGTTATCCAAATAAAAGAGGATGCGAATGAACAATCGAAATTATGTGGAACACCAAACAAGTATTTAGTCAAAATATTGGCCAGTTGAGATGAAGAGGAGATGAAATTAAGAGATATCAAACCATCTCAAGCTTCTTCCGCACAAAGTGGCAATCAAATTCAGGGCAAGGGTTGCATGATTTTGGGTAAAGCAGTACGCGTAATCGATTCTCTTGGGGCTTAGTGATATTCATGGGAGAGGTTTCGTTCACCTTGATATTAAACCGGATAACATTCACGAAGTTGCAAAAATTGCTGATTTTGGGTTCGCGAAGAACGTTGGAGTAATTATTCAGAACAAAAGAATGGAATCAACGGAAAACCTATGTACATGGCGCCATAATTAGTTCTTGATAATGAGTACGGACATAAAACTGATATTTGGAATTTCGGGTCACTGCCTTTGAGATGGTTACAAGGAAGACAATGCGGGATTGCAGTGAAGCTGACGACGTTGTTTATCTATTATGTAAAATTAAAATGGGATCACCTGATTTGTAGAACAAAGGTTTGTTAAAAGAGGTTGAAGATTTTTTGAAAAGGTTTCTTGTTAAGGAGCCAAGATCGCGATGGACTGCTGATATGCTATTGTAGCATCATTTCCTTTCATCTGAGCAGACAAGGAAAAAGGAACTCAACCCACTTTTGTTTATAGAAATTGCAAGATGAAGTGATCGATTGATTGATGATTTTTGCAATATTACGGAGATGGATAAGCTAAAACCAATGAAGTTGTTGAATTGCAGATCCAACAAAAGAAGAAAGTTACTGGAATGATGCCGATTATCAATTTTGATTGGTATTATACAAATTTAATGAACTATGTTTTGGCTTGAACCCCTTAGAAAATTAATTTGGGGTACGTAGGAAGCCTGTTAGAAAAAAAAGATGATCATGTCGAGCCCCTTGTATGAATTAAACAAAAACAATTGTGTGTTTGGTTCTCTTTATAATTGAACAATCTGTACAAAGAGTTTTTTTTTTTGCCAAGTAAATTTGGCTAGCAATAATTGTTGTGTATTATTTCCAATGTGATAAGTTATGTATCTTTTGTTTTTATGATTTGACAAACTTCATGAGAGAACCAGATAAGGAACCTGAAATAATTAGTTCCTTTGCGTTAAGAGTAATTAGTCAGATGTCTGGTTCAATTCTCAATGAAATCAGTTAAGGGAACAATAGAGGAAACAGTAGTGGGAACATATATAGATCAGTTCCTCCGACCACAGTACATGTCAACTCCTTACAGCTGTTAAAGTCACAGCACTATTGCACTGCACACACAACTGTGTAATAGTCACTTTACGGGGCATGCCTCGTACCAGATATTTTCTTACATCATCCCAATGACCTCACACACATATATTATCAACATGTGGAAAGAGATTTCATAGTCTAACACTTGGAAATCAAAAAATTTATTTTCTCTTTCAACTGCTAGCCACCATCCCTCTCAAGAACAAAGTTGCTACAACCTCAAGGACTATATCCAAAGAGTGAAGATCTCTTAAGTCCTTAGGCTTGTTGAGTCTTTTTTATTTTTCTTCATTTGTAGTCCTACACTACTTTCAAGAACTGTCTTTGCAGGAAACATTTAAACCACCGTTTGGTTTAGTTTCGTGACTAGAATTAGTCAAGGTTTGTTTCTTTGTAATAGAGTTATTACAAAGAGGCTTGCAACATAGTTATTGCAAGTCAGTGAGGGATTAAGAATTTAATTCCTAGGTTACAATAGGTTGTAATCTAGAGTTGCTCGGTTAGTGAAGTTAAAATCCTATGAATGTAGGTCGTGGTTTTTAGTCCCGTAAGCTGGGAGTTTTTCACGTAAAATATTATTGTGTTATTTACTTACCGTTGTGTGTGTGTGTGTGTGTTCTGTCGGAAATGATAGAGAATTGGGTTCTCTATGCAGTTTGGTGGACTCTTAGTTTCTATCAATTGGGAGCAGAGCGGGTTTTTTCTATAAGGTTAACACCTAGAAAGGATCTACGTGATTGCTCCACCAAACTTCGAGGAAGTTCAATCAACCTACAGACCACCAAGATTTCAGAAAATGGTTCGTAGAAATGGAGGCATTTCCAAGAAGGGAAGCTCTAGCAGAAACACTAAAGGATACAATTCTTGTCACAAGTGCGGAAAGCCAGGACATTTCATAAAAGATTATCCTCTCCACAAGCAGAGCCAATACAAATACAATGCTAACAAGATGGTTAAGAGGAACCCAGTCCCCGATAGAAAGTTCAAGAGAAGAGATGTCGCAGATAATTTTGTTAAGAAAGCTCTGGCTACCTAGGGAGATTCCTCTAGTGAATCCAAGGGTGATGATGAACAGGTAGACACCTCCATGATGGCCGTTGAAAGCATAGCTGCAAAATATTATTCCATGTTTGCATTGATGGAAAAATCTGATGAGGATGAAGAAGAAGATGATGATGATGGGGTAAACTTTCTGGACATAAAAAGAAATTTGAAGTTTTATTCTAAAAAGAAGTAGGTATCTTTCGCTAATTTTTTAATTGATGCTTAGCACAACCTCATTAGTGATAAAAATATTTTAACTGAGGAAATCAGAGTTAGAACAAGAGAGAGATGATCAGGTGGTTGTAGTTGTAGATTTGAAGGAAACGGTGGAGGAAACAAAGAAAGAAAATATCTTTTTAAAAACTTCAATGGAAAAATGCATGAACTCCTCTAAAGGAAAGTAAGTGTCAAGTGAGGCACACCTTAAGCTTGAAAATGAACACAAAAATATTAAATTGAGGTTTTGATACTGAACTTGAAAAGAATAGACAACTTCAAGAAGATTTAAACGGGGTTATCTAGATAAATCTT
Source organism: Nicotiana knightiana (assembly GCA_005239525.1). Taxonomy (NCBI): domain Eukaryota; kingdom Viridiplantae; phylum Streptophyta; class Magnoliopsida; order Solanales; family Solanaceae; genus Nicotiana; species Nicotiana knightiana. The sequence goes on from ML393055.1 coordinate 147,599, forward strand.
TGAAGTGGACCTGGTCCTCTGATACAATCACTTCCATGTATAAAAGTAATGGAGGGAACATGCAAGGAATCGGGTTCCTTAAGGAAAAAAAACCCTATAGCCCACATAGAAAGTATGTTATTGTACCTGATAACTGGCTTTGTACTCACTATGGTAATACTGGTCATTACAAAGATTCATGTAAAGCAAAGTTTCAATCCTAACGGAAAAACAAAGTTTTTCTCGAAAAAGGTTTTACTGCTAAGGAAGCTGATTCTTTGGAAAAGAAATGTGTGATGTCTGTATGGACAAAAATAAATTTGATTCGGCCCGTCCCTCATTACAAGGGACCCAAACTTGTTTGGGTTCCTAATACTAATCTCTGATTCCCTTGTGCAGGCAATAGTGAAGGGAATCAGTCAAAGATGGTACATAGATAGTGGCTGCTCTAAACACAAAATGAAAGAATGGATGATTTCCTTTCACTGAAGGCCCTGCAAGGTGGGAGTATCCTTTGGAAAAAAGGATACATTCTAGGAATTGGAAATATTGGGAAAACACTATCTCACGAATCTGAGAATGTGTATTATGTGAATGGCTTGAAGTATAGCCTGATGAATGTCTCTCAAATCTGAGACAAAGGAAACAAAGTGGAGTTTTTGTCAAAAAGTTACACTGTCAATTGGTGAAGTGGTTCTGACCGCAAAAGGTTCAAAAACATTTATGTTGCAGACTTTGAATCTCTGATGGTGGTGGTCTTACATGTCTGAGTACCGTTTATGATGATGTTGAACTATGGCACAGAAGATTGGGACATGCAAGCTTCACTTTGTTGAACAAGCTGATCAAGAATGACTTGGTTCGTGGGTTTCCGAAGTCAAGTTCAAAGATCACAAGGTGTGTGATGCATGTGTGAAAAGAAAACAAGTTAGGTCCTTATTCGAGCCAAAGAAGGAATTGAGCACCTCAAGACCACTGGATCTTCTTCATATGGATCTGTGTGGACCTATGAGGATGACCATAGGAGGAAAGAAGTATATCTTAGTTATTGTTAATGACTATTCAAATATTCACATGATAAGAATGATCAAGATGGAGAGTATCCAAAGATTCTTGGAGCACTCATTAATCTAAAAAACGGGAAGGCAGATCTGATGAGTCGGGTCAAAGGGTCTAGTGAAGAAGGTGCAACCAGACCTCCAACTGATTGGGAGGAACATGGTCCCTCCATCACAACAACTAAAACAAAAAATAAAGTTGTTGATACTATGCAAAGCACACATGATGTTGAGTAGAGAAATGGTACTCACACTTCCATAGATGCCAATGATGGGTCTCACACGGCGGAACCTGGTCCTTCTCACCCTAAGACTCAGGTGTCTATCTGGAAGCACAAAATCTCACATCCTCTCCTAAATGTCATCACTCCTCTGGATTCAGGAATTCAGACTAGATCAAAGACAAGAAACATGTTTGCTTTCTCAGCTTCCTTGTCTCAAATTGAGCTGACAAACATCAAGAAAGCATTAGAAGATGTTGGCTGGATTACTGCTATGCAAGATGAACTCCGTCAATTTGAGTGGAACCGTGTATGGAACCTGGTTCCTCGACCCTCAAACAGAACTGTTATCGGGACCAGATGGGTGTTCAGAAACAAGCTTGATGAGTTTGGGAATACAACAAGAAACAAGGTCAGGTTAGTAGTGCATGCTTACAATCACGAAGAAGGGATCAACTATGATGGGTCTTTTGCCCCAGTTTCTCGAATGGAAGCCATAAAAATCCTCATTGCCTTTGCATCTCATATGGAATTCAATTTTTTCCAAATGGATATCAAAAGTGCATTTCTGAATGGATATTTAAAGGAAGAAGCCTTCGTCAAACAACCACCTTGTTTTGATTGTCATGAGCATGTTGAACATGTATTAAAATTTGACAAGGCATTATATGGGCTGAAATAGGCCCCTCGTCATGGTATGGCAAGTTGTCCAGGTTTCTTCTTTAAAATGTCTTTATAAGAGGAAAAATTGACAACACCCTATTTTTGAAGAAACGGGGGAGGAACCTATTGATTGTGTAGAGCTATGTTGATGACATCATTTTTCGTACAACCGATGATTCCCTATGTGAGGTGTTTGTAAAGCTTATGGGACGCGAGTTTGAGATGAGTACGATGAGGGAACTGAACTTCTTCCTAGGGCTACAAGTGAAGCAAACCTCTAAGGGAATGATGGTAAGTGATGAGAAATACATTAAGGAGCCTCTAAAGAGGTATGCGATAGAAAGCACAAAGACCATTTATAGTCTCATTTCTACTGCCACTCGTCTAGACATGGACGAAACTCGTTCCCTATAAATGAAACTATGTATTGGGGTATCATTGGATCTCTCTTGTACCTAACAGCTAGCGGACCTGACATTGTGTTTAGTGTTGGGTCGTGTTCAATATTCCAATCAAGTCTAATGCATCTCATTTGAAAGCTGCCAAACGAATTCTGAGGTAACTCAAAGGCACGCAGGACCTGGTCCTCTATTATCCCTCAAGAAATAATTTTGACTTGATTGGTGTAACGACCCGACCGGTTGTTCCGTGAGATTTATCTGCTCCCCCATATCTGCATTTGTTATATATCACTATCCTGTTTTTGATGTGTTGGGTCAGTTGATTTGGGTCTGAAATGGTTATGGTGGGAGTTTAGGCATTTAGCCTTTTAAATTAGCCTAATAGTTGAGAAAGTCAACTGAGAGTTGACTTATTGGTAAATGACCTCGGAATGCGGATTTTATGGCTTGAATAGCTTCATTAGGTGATTTGGGACTTAAGAGTGTTTTTAGAATATTTTTGTGAACACCTGTGTAGAATTAGGCTTGAATTGGCGAAAGTTAGTTTTTGGCGATTTCCGGTTGGCAGTGGAAAATAGGCTATCAGGGTCGGAATAGAATTCCGAAAGTAGGAACAGGTTCTTAATGTCGTTTTGGATATGTCTGCAAAATTTCAGGTCAGTCGGAGGTGTTTTGGTTGGTTTCGGCGTAGTTGGCAAAATTTTGAAGTTTCAAAGTTCATAGGCTTGAATTTGATATAAATTTGCTTGTTTTCGTGTTGTTTTTGGTGTTTCGAAGGCTCGATTAAGTTGGAATAATGCTATGGGGTGTGTTGGTATGTTTGGTTGGGGCCCCGAGGGGCTCGGGGTTGTTTTGGGTGGTTAACGGGAAGTTTGGAGTGGCTTTGGTAAATCTGCAGGTTGTTACTGCTGGTGTTTTTGCACCTGCGAAAAAGGGGCCGCATGTGCGGTTCCGCAGGAGCGGACTGGGCTCCGTAGGTGCGAGATTTGACTGAGTGGGTAGTGGTCCGCAGGCGCGAGGAATTTGTCGCACCTGCAATGTCGCAGGTGCGGAAGGAGTATCGCAGGTACGGAATTGGGAGACCCCAGGTGAGATTTCAGGTGCCGAAGGAGCATTGCACCTGCGAAGCCGCATGTACGGAGAAGTGGTCGCGGGCGCGGGATTGGCCCGTTAAGTGAGATTCCGCAGGTGTGCACCTGGGACCGCAGGTGCGGGTCTGCAGGTTCGGCTAATGGTCCGCAGGAGTAGAAATGCCTGGAAGAAACAGTATAAAAGGGCCCTCCGTGAGAATTTCTTATTTTTCATCAGTTTGCATGCGGGAGGAGTCCTTTAAAGGCGATTTGGAGAGGGAAACTCAAGATTCTTCAGTAAACGTAAGTTCTTTGGCTACTAACATCGTTCCTATGCTATTTTGTTCGGATTAGGCTTGAAATTTTAAGGTTTTGAGTAGGAAAAAGGTTGGGAAGAAGGGGGTGGAGAATTGGAAATTCTTTTGAGGTTTTGGGTAGGCAATTGTGATCCGATTTTTATGATTTTAGTATGAGTAGAATCGTGGAAGGACGAGGTTTCTAGTAGTGTAAAAATTATTGAATTTTGAGACGTGGGCCCGGGGCACGGGTTTGGCTGAATTTCGAGATTTTTGTGTAATTTGATAGTTTTTGATCGGGTTGTGTTCCTTGGTTATATATTGATGATGTTAAACTGGTTTTGGCTAGATTCGGAGCTATCGGGGGCCAATTCGAAGGGCAAGAGCATTGCGGACTAGTGTTGTGTCCCGGTAGAGGTAAGTAACAGTTATAAATCTTATCTTGAGGGTATGGAACCCCGGACTGCATATTTTCTCACTAATTTTAGAAAGGCGCACATGTCGGATGACGAGTATGTGGCGCGTACTGATTTTCGATTAGACTACGTCCTCTCCGCGGCAACTAAAGAGTTGCATTACTCAAAACCTTATGTTAAATTATGTTCTAAAGATTTGTGAAATATTGGGGCTATAAGCCGTGTTTGGGGCCTCGTGCCGATCTGTTTAGACCCTTCGAGGGATTTTTACTGCTGTTTTCCTCACTATTTGTTGATGATTTTACTCAACATCATTATGCATACTGTTTTTATTTGAAACTCAGCCTGATTTACACTAGATGAGCATTAAAATGATGTTTTCTGGTCGAGTACCCTGTTTTACTAACTGGCCCGAGAGGCCTTTGGAGTGGTTCTACCGAGTGTGGCCGAGGGCCAAGAGTGATGGTGAGGTACTGAGTGATGTTAGTGCTTGGGCTGAAGGAGCCCCTCCGGAGTGTGTACACACCCACAGTGAGCGCACCGAGTGCCGAGTGACGAGTGATTGGGAGGCATGAGTGACTATGAGGTGCTGAGTGATTGTGAGGTGCTGAGTGATTGTGAGGCATGCCCGAGGGGCTGATTATGAAACATGTTTTTCCCGAGGAGCTACTTATGATTTTACTACATTCATTTGCATACCAAATCCTTTGTTTTAAAGTTGTTAAAAAATTGCATTCTTTAAAGGAATTTTTATGAAGTTGATTTTTAAGACATGATGATTTCGTATATCTATGTTATACTATTGGAAAGTAAGGCTAGTATATTGTGACTTGACGGCATTGATTTTATGTGTTTCCTTGCTACTTATACTTGATTTATTTTCATTACTACTGAGTTGGCGTACTCACATTACTCCCTGCACCTCTGTGTGCAGATTGAGGAGCAGATATCGAGCATTAGTCTTTATTCCGTAATGGAGCCGGGTTTGTGGGATGTAGAGGTAGTTGTTCAGCGTTCACATCATCTCTTTTTTTCTTCATGTTGTATTTAGTTTTGATTCGAAGGTTTTGTATTATAATAGTATATTTTGGCTTATTTCTTTAGATGCTCATGACATGTTGGCTCCGGGTTTTGGGGATGGCAGTATTGTATAAAATTGGCCTATTATATTAAGTAATTTTCTGTATATTTTTATGAAATGCTTGAAACTTGAATGGGATTTTCAAAGGAAATTGCGAACATGCGATAGTCGGCTAGCCTAGTTCCACGATAGGTGCCATTATGGCCGGTTAGGATTTGGGGTCGTGCCAGTTTGGTATAAGAGCTCTAGGTTACATAGGAGTCAACGGTCATGAGCAGGTTTAGTAGAGTCTTGTGGATCGATATGGAGACGTCTGGACTTATCTTCGAGAGGCTGCCGAACTTTTAGGAAACATTTCTATCTTTCTTGAAATCTTTCGTGTTGATCTATTGATTCTTGAAATCTAAACTTACGTTGTTTCATTCTCTCACAGGTGGTGAGGACACGCCATACAGATCAGAGTGACCAGTCACCGGCTAGACCAACGAGAGGTCGAGGCCGCAGTCGAGGCCGTGGTAGAGGTAGAGCCAGCCCGCGCAGCAGCCGGGGCAGTGCCTCAGGATCCCCCTATCGATTAGGATGAGGTTCCAGCTGTTGGTGTCCCAGCGGGACAGGCTCAGGCACCAGCAGTGCCTATGGTTATTCTAGGTCTTCAGGAGACCCTGTCTCAGATATTGTCAGTATGCACCAGTTTGGCTTAGACCGTTGCCATGTCTTCTACTTCCACCACAGCTCAGGCCGGGGGAGGCAATCAGACTCCAGCTGCCCGGGCACCTGAGCAGGCTGCACAGGGTATTTAAGCACCGGGGGCAGCCCCAGCTCAGCTAGATGCTCCGGTTCAGGATTGTGTGGTCCCTGCTATGCCTGATGACAAGCAGCGCAGGTTGGAGAGATTCAGCAGACTTCAGCCTCCGACTTTCAGCGGTACAGAGGGCGAGGATGCCTAGGGATTTCTAGATAGGTGCTAGAGGATACTGTGTACCGCGGGTATTTTGGAGACTAGTGGGGTCTCATTTGTTGCATTTCAGTTTGCGGGTGCTACCTTTACCTGGTGGGAGTCCTTCGAGAGGCGTAGACCGTTTGATTCAGCACCTCTTAACTGGCAGTAGTTCTCCACGATCTTTTTGGAGAAGTATGTTCCTCAGTCCCACAGAGAGGAGCAGCACAGGCAGTTTGAGCAGCTGCATCAGGGAGAGTTATCAGTTACTTAGTACGAGATGAGGTTCTCCAAGTTGGCTAGGCATGCTTCTGAGATTATCCCTTCTGATAGGGAGAGAGTGAGGATATTTGTAGATGGTCTTTCCTATCAGCTTCAGTTATTTATGACTCGGGAGAGAGCATCGGGTGCTTTATTCGAGCAGGTTGTTGACATAGCTTGAGATATTGAGTCTGTTCGTTGCCAGGAGTGGGAGGAGAGGGAGGCCTCGAAGTTCGGGCAGTTCCAGTGGTTCTCCCTTTGGGGGACAGTTTCAGCAGGGTAGGGGCCGTTCATTCAGGCTTCCTCAGTCAGGCCGTCTAGCATATAGTGGTGTATCTTCGGGGCAGGGTCCCCTGAGGTTCTCAGTTAGGCCGTACTTCAATTGGTGCCCTCCCAGATCAGAGTGCAGCTCGAGGACCTCCAATTTAGGGTTCTTCTATGCAGGAGTCTTCCAGTGGTCGTACGGGTGCTAGGGATTTCTATCAGTCCCCGCCTCCAGCTCCAGGGAGTTGTTTTGAGTGTGCAGAGTTTGGGCACGGGTGAAGGAAGTGTCCCCGCCGTTCCGGTGGAGGCAGTGTCCCTGCCGTTCCGGTGGATCTTCTCAGCAGAGAGGCCAGCCCTCAACTTCAGCTCCAGTCACTTCACCACCCGCCCAAGCAGCCAAGGGTGTTGGTCAGTCAGCCAGAGGCCGCCCTAGAGGGGCAGGTCGAGCAAGGGGAGGTCAGGCTCGCATGTATGCATTTCCATCCAGGCCAGATACTATGGCCTCAGATGCCGTGATCGCATGTATTGTTTCAGTTTGTTGTCGTGATGCCTTGGATTTATTTGACCCTGGTTCTGGGTGTGCCCCGTGAGTATCTAGTCACCTCTGTTCATGTGTCGACTGCGGTGGGTGATACTGTTGTTGTGGACCGTGTGTATCGGTCGTGAATTATATCTATTGGGGGTCTGGAGACCCGAGTAGACATACTGTTACTCAGCATGGTTGATTTTGACGTGATATTGGGCATGGATTGGTTATCTCTATGCCATGTTGTTCTTGATTGTCACGCTAAGACCGTGACCTTAGCTATGCCGGGGTGTCCGAGGCTTGAGTGGAGAGGTTTTTTCGAGTATATGCCTAGTAGGGTGATTTCTTACCTGAAGGCTCAGCGCATGATTGAGAAGGGGTGTTTATCGTATTTGTCCTTCGTGAGGGATGTCAGTGGTGAGACTCCCGCTATTGATTCAATTTCTGTGGTCTGTGATTTTCCAGATGTGTTTCCTACAGACCTGTCAGGCATGCCACCTGACAAGGATATTGATTTTGGTATTGACCCGGTGCCAGGCACTCAGCCTATTTCCATTCCACCATATCGTATGGCACCAGTGGAGCTAAAAGAATTGAAGGAGCAGCTTCTGGAGCTCCTGGATAAGGGGTTCATCCGGGTGTGTCACCTTGGGGTGGACCAGTGTTGTTCGTAAAGAAGAAGGATGGGTGCATGCGTATGTGTATTGACTATTGACAGTTGAATAGGGTTACGGTGAAGAATCGGTATCCGTTGCCCCTCATTGATGATTTGCTTGACCATCTTCAGGGAGACAGAGTGTTTTCCAAGATTAATTTGAGATCTAGGTATCATCAGTTGAGGATTCGGGATTCTGACATTCCGAAGACTGCTTTCAGGACCAGATATGGTCATTATGAGTTGTCATTTGGGCTGCCCAATCCAGCCGCATTCATGCAATTGATGAACGGCAGTTTCAGCCTTATCTTGATTCCTTCGTCATTTTATTCATTGATGACATCCTGGTTTATTCTCGAAGCCAGGAAGAGCATGCTCAGCATTTGAGAGTTGTGTTGCAAAGGTTGAGGGAGGAGAAGCTTTATGCGAAATTCTCCAAGTGTGAGTTTTGGCTTGGTTCGGTAGCTTTCTTGGTGTACGTGGTGTCTAGTGAGGGGATTCAGGTTGATCCAAAGAAGATAGAAGCGGTGCAGAGTTGGCCCAGACCGTCCTCAGCTACAGAGATTAGGAGTTTCCTTGGTTTGGCAGGTTTTTATTGTCGCTTTGTGGAGGGATTCTCTTCTATTGCTTCGCCTTTGACCAGATTGACCCAGAAGGGTGCTCTATTCAGATGGTCTGATGAGTGTGAGGAGAGCTTTCAGAAGCTCAAGTCAGCATTGAATACATCTGCAGTACTAGTTTTGCCTGCTGGTTCGGGTTCTTACACAGTTTATTGTGATGCTTCTAGAGTTGTCTTGGGAGCGGTATTTATGCAGGACGGTAGGGTTATTTCCTACGCGTCCATACAATTGAAGGTGCACGGGAAGAATTATCCAGTGCACGATCTTGAGTTAGCTGCCACTGTTCATGCCTTGAAGATTTGGCGGCATTATTTGTATGGAGTGCAGTGTGAGATTTTCACTGATCATCGCAGTTTGTAGTATCTGCTGAGGCAGAAGGACTTCAGTTTTTGTCAGAGGAGTTGGTTAGATCTCCTCAAGGATTATGACCTCACTATCTTATATCATCCGGGGAAGGCCAATGTAGTGGCNACATTTGCTTGTTCTTCAGGACATGGTCCGTCGCGGTGATGCCAGGGATGTGGTTATTGGTGATGATGGGGTCATGAGGATGCAAGACCGGATTTGCATGCCCTATGTAGATGGGCTTCGACATTTGATTCTGGCAGAGGCTCATGGTTCACGATATTCCATCAACCTGGGTGCCGCGAAGATGTATCAGGATTTGAGGCAGCATTATCGGTGGAGGAGGATGAAGAAGGATATCGTGGAGTTTGTGGCTCGGTGTCTCAACTGTCAGCAGGTCAAGTATGAGCACCAGAGAACTGGTGGATTGCTTCAGAGGTTTGATATCCGGGAGTGGAAGTGGGAGCGGATCACTATGGACTTCGTAGTTGGACTCCCACGGACTTCAAGGAGGTTTGATGCTATATGGGTTATTGTGGACCGGCTGACCAAGTTCGCACACTTTATTCCTGTGGGTACTACGTATTCTTCGGAGAGGTTAGCTGAGATTTATATCAGGGAGATTGTCAGATTGCATGGGGTTCCAGTTTCTATCATTTTCGACAGAGGCACTCAGTTCAAATCTAAGTTTTGGAAAGTCGTGCAGACAGAGCTGGGTACTCAGGTTGAGTTGAGCACAACGTTTCATCCTCAGACCGACGGGAAGTTGGAGCGCACCATTCAGATTTTGGAGGATATGTTACGAGCTTGTGTGATTGAATTTGGTGGTTCATGGGATTAGTTTCTTCCACTAGCGGAGTTTGCATATAATAACAGCTATCAGTCGAGTATTCAGATGGCTCTATATGAGGCTTTATATGGTAGGAGGTGCAGATCTCCGGTTGGTTGGTTTGAGTCGGGCGAGGCTAGGATATTGGGCACAGACTTGGTTTAGGATGCTTTGAGTAAGGCAAAGTTGATTCAGGAGCAGCTTTGCATGGCACAGTCTAGGCAGAGGAGTTATATGGGCCGGAAGGTCCGAGATATTTCTTTCATGGTTGGGGATAAGGTGTTGCTGAAGGTGTCTCCCATGAAGGGTGTTATGAGATTCGGGAAGAGAGGGAAGCTGAGTCCCGGGTCATTGGGCCATTTGAGGTGCTTCAGAGGATTGGGGAGGTGGCTTATAGGCTTGCTATGCCTCCCAGTTTATCGAGTATTCATCCAGTATTCCATGTTTCGATGCTCCGGAAGTATGTTGTTGACCCTTCCCATGTTTTAGACTTTAGCACGGTTCAGCTAAAGGGTGATATGTCGTATGAGGTAGAGCCAGTGGCTATTTTGAGTCGACAAGTCAGGAAGCTGAGGTCTAAGGATATAGTTTCAGTGAAGGTTCAATGGAGAGGGCAGCCGGTGGAGGATGCCACCTGGGAGACCGAGCGGGAGATGCGGGACAGATATCCTCACTTATTCGAGGCTCCAGGTATGTTTAAGAGGGGGAGGATGTAACGACCCGGCTGGTCGTTCTGTGAGATTTACCCTGTTCCCCCATATCTGCATTTGTTATATATCGTTATCCTGTTTTTGATGTGTCGGGTCAGTTGGTTAGGTCCGGAATGGTTATGGTGGGATTTTAGGCATTTAGCCTTTTAGAGTAGCCTAATAGTTGAGAAAGTGAATTGAGAGTTGACTTATTAGTAAACAACCTCGGAATGTGGATTTTATGGCTCGGATAGCTTCGTTAGGTGATTTGGGACTTAGGAGTATGTTCAGAATATTTTTGTGATGTCCGGTGTAGAATTAGGCTTGAATTGGCGAAAGTTAGTTTTTGGCGATTTCCGGTCGGCAGTGCAAAATAGGCTACCGGGGTTGGAATAAGATTCTGGAAGTGGGAACAGGTTCGTAATGTCATTTTCGATATGTCTGCAAAATTTCAGGTCAATCGGAGGTGTTTTGGTTGATTTCGGCATAGTTGGCGAAATTTGGAAGTTTCAAACTTCATAGGCTTGAATTTGATGTAAATTTGGTGTTTTCGTGTTGTTTTTGGTGTTTCGAAGACTCGACTATGTTGGAATAATGCTATGGGTGTGTTGGTATGTTTGGTTGGGGCCCCGAGGGGCTAGGGGTGGTTTTGGGTGGTTAACGGGAAGTTTGGAGTGGCTTTCGTAAATCTGCAGGTTGCTGTTGCTGGTGTTTTCGCACCTGCGGAAAGGGGGCTGCAGGTGCGGTTCCGCAAGAGCGGACTGGGCTCCGTAGGTGCGAGATTTGGCTGAGTGGGCAGTGGTCCGCAGACGCGAGGAATTTGTCGTACCTACAATGTCGCAGATGCGGTAGGAGTATCGCATGTGCGGAATTAGGAGACCTTATGGGAGATCGCAGGTGCGGAAGGAGCATCGCACCTGCGAAGCCACAGGTGCGGAGAATTGGTCGCAGGCGCGGGATTGGCCCGTTAAGTGAGATTCCGCAGGTGCTCACCTGGGACCGCAGGTGCGCACCTGGGACCGCAAGTGCGGATCCGCAGGTGCGGCTAATGGTCCGCAGGAGCGGAAATGCCTCGCAGAAACAGTATAAAAGAGCCCTCCGCAAGAATTTCTTATTTTTCATCATTTTGAATGCGGGAGGAGTCCTTTGAAGGCAATTTGGGGAGGGAAACTCAAGATTCTTAAGCAAAGTTAAGTTCTTTGGCAACTAACATCATTCCTATGCTATTTTGTTCTGATTAGGCTTGAAAATTCAAGGTTTTGAGTAGGAAAAAGGTTAGGAAGAAGGGGGTGGAGAATTGGAAACTCTTTTGAGGTTTTGGGTAGGCAATTGTGATCCGATTTTGATGATTTTGGTATGAGTAGAATCATGGGAGGACGAGGTCAGTTCTCATTACGAAGAAAAGGCACAAGAATCGGGTCCCCAACTTCTTGTCTCTATCGATAAATTTCATCACCTTTCCAGTGAAATTGACAAATCGCCGAAACTTTCCGGCCAGAGCTAACAAAGAAGAGTGTTTCAATCCTTTTCAAAATTTGAACTAGTAACAAGTGTATATTACATTGGAACGGTGCGTCTGAAATTACAAAAGAACGTTGCTTTTGAAAATTACTGCCGGCCACGTTTTTTCGGCGATAATTCACGCAACGATGCAGGTTTGGGAGGCAGCAACATTCAGCGGATTGGGAAGCACGTCCGGACATCCCGACTGTGATCCAGGTTCCATCTTTCTTGAATTGTACTTGCGCACATCTATTTACAGTTGCCTTGCCAGCAATTTTGGTTTGTGTACATATCTATTACTTTGCCTTAACCCGTAGTTGAATTGATTGCCTTTTCTATCTTTTTTACTATTGTTTTAAGCTTAAGGTTTCATCTATCCCTTTTAATTCTGTGTTTGCATAGGGGTAGTTCCTTAGACGTGGTAGATTTATTGTTCTACTGCGTGCTCGCGTTACTGTTCTAGTAGTAGCGCCTTTGAGTTATTTTTAGCTCTCGGGTTTGTACCTTGTAGTCCTTTGTTCCCGCTACTTGTTCTTAGTGGTAGTGTTTACCTAATAACTTTTGCTTATAGTGGCAATAGTGAACGATGTGAGAGTAAGGTCATGTCTTCTGGTGGGGCTGGGGATGAGGTCCAGGGGTGAGAAGGGGGGTAAAAAAGCCTCTCGGCTGAGAGTTGGGTCTTGGAACATCGGGACATTGACGGGGAAGTCTATAGAGTTAGGTAAGATTCTTCAAAAGAGGAAGATCAACATAGAGTGTGTTCAGGAGACTAGATGGAAGGGTACTAGGGCAGGAGATGTAGACGGGTTTAAACTATGGTACTCAGGAAGTGTTGGGGGTAAGAAAGGGGTAGCTATTTTAGTTGACAGGGACCTTAGGGAGCTCGTGGTCGAGTTTAGGAGAGTAAATAATAGGTTGATGAATACTAAGCTTGTAGCTGGTGGGTTTACTGTAAATGTGATTAGTACATATGCTCCTCAGGTAGGTTTGGACTAGGAGGTCAAGAAGCAATTCTGGGAGGATTTGGACGAGTTGGTGTGTAGTATCCCGCACACAGAGAAGTTGTTCATTGGCAGAGATTTCAAAGGCATATTGGGGCTAGTGCTAGAGGTTATGATGATGTGCATGGCGAGTTCGGTTTTGGGGATAGGAATGAGGGAGGTAATTCACTGTTGGATTTTTCTAGAGCTTTTGATTTGGTTATAGCTAACTCGAGTTTTTCGAAGAGGGAAGAGCACCTGGTCACTTTTCGGAATTCAATGGGCAAGACTCATATTGATTATCTTCTCTGCATGAAATGCGATAAAGGTTTGTGCAGTGATTGCAATGTCATCCTAAGTGAGAACCTCACGACCCTACATAGGATTCTAGTTATAGACATAGAGATCAAGAGGAGTAGGAGAAAGAGGGAGGGGTGCAAGAAACCTAAGATCAAGTGGGGTAACTTGACCAAGGACAAAGCTCAGGACTTAACGGAGAATTTGTTGGCTGTGAGGGCCTAGATGAGTAGGGGACGTGTCTAGTATGTGGTTCACAACTGCGAATTGCATTAGGGTAGATGCTAGAGAGGTCTTAGGGGTCACGAAGGGCTCTCATGGGGGTCATAAAGGCGATTGGTGGTGGAATGGAGAGGTTCCAGGTAAAGTGGAAATTAAGAAAGTTGCTTATTTGAAGCTAGTGGAGAGTACAACGAGGAGTAAAAAATGACTTATCGGGAGTTTTGCAGAAAGGCAAAGAAACAGGCAAAGTTATAAGTATTTAAGACGGCTAATAACGCGGAGTTTACTCGTTTGTACGAGGAGCCCGGAGGCAAAGGCGGGGACAAGAAGTTGTACCGGTTGGCCATGGTGAGGGAGAAAAAAGACCATGACTTAGACCAAGTCAAGTGCATCAAGGACGAGGATGGAAAAGTATTGATGGACGAGGCACTTATTAAGAGAAGATGGCAGACATACTTCTATAAACTGTTAAACGAGGAGGGGGATAGACACATTGTACTGCATGAGTTGGAGCACTCCGAGAGTCAGCAGGATTTTGGGTACTATAGGCGGATTACGGTAGAGGAGGTGGAAGGGGCGATGCGTAAAGAGCGACGGGACCAGACGAAATCCCAGTTGAATTTTGGAAGAGCGCGGGGCGAGCAGGTTTAGAGTGGCTCACTGATTTGTTTAATGTTATTTTTAAGATGAAGAAGATGCCCGAAGAATGGAGGTGGAGTACGATTATATACAAAATTACAACAATTATCGGGGTATCAAGCTGTTGAGTCACACTATGAAGTTTTGGGAGAGGGTGGTGGAGGCTAGGGTGAGGAGGTGCGTGTCTATTTCTAAGAATCAGTTTGGATTCATGTTAGGGCGTTCGACTACGGAAGCGATTCATCTAGTAAGGAGATTAGTGGAGCAGTACAAGGAGAGGAAGAAGGACTTGCATATGGTGTTTATTGAGCTTGAGAAAGCGTACGATAAAGTCCTAGGGGAGGTCCTGTGGAGGTGTTTGGAGGTTAGAGGCGTTCCAGCAGCATACATTAGGGTGATTAAGGATATGTATGATGATGTTAAGACTCGGGTGAGGACTGTGGGTGGTGACTTGGAGCATTTCCCTATGGTGATGGGGTTGCACCAAGGATCGGCTCTTAGCCCATTTTTATTTGCCTTGGTGATGGATATACTGTCGCGACATATCCAAGGGGAGGTGCCTTGGTGCATGCTATTTGCCGATGATATAGTGTTGATTGACGAGACACGAAGTGGAGTTAACGCGAGATTGGAGGTTTGGAGACAGATCTTGGAGTCTAAAGGTTTCAAACTGAGTATAACCAAGACAGAATACTTGGAGTGCAAATTCAATGACGGGACCGATGAAGCAGACATAGAGGTAAAACTTGATTCTCAAGTTATCCCCAAGAGAGCGAGTTTTAAGTATCTCGGGTCGATTGTCCAAGGTAAAGGGGAGATTGACGAAGATGTCACACATCGCATCGGAGCGGGATGGATGAATTGGAGACTCGCTTCCGATATTTTATGTAATAATAATGTGCCGCCAATACTTAAGGGTAAGTTTTATAGATTGGTGGTTCGACTAGCTATGCTGTATGGGGCTGAGTGTTGACCAGTCAAGAACTCCCACGTGCAGAAGATGAAAGTAGCAGAAATGAGGATGTTGAGATGGATGTGTGGGTGTACCAGGAGATATAAGATTAAGAATGAAGTTATCCGGGACGGAGTGGGAGTAGCCTCCGTGGAGGACAAGATGCGGGAGTCGAGGCTGAGATGGTTCGAACATGTTAAGAGAAAAATCATTGATGCTCCTGTTAGGAGGTGTGAGAGGTTGGACATGGAGAGCTTGAGAAGAGGTCAAGGTAGGCCTAAGAAGTACTGGGGAGAGGTGATTAAACAGGACATGGCGCCGCTTCACCTCACCGAGGAGAAGACCCTTGATATGAGGGTGTGGAGGTCGAGGATTACGGTAGGAGGTTAGTGGGTGGTTTTTAGTTGTTCACCGATAGTCTTAGTAGCACACATGTCCCTTCATATTCTTAGATTTTTATTACGTTATGTGGTTTTGTTCGCCTTAGGTATCGTATTCCCTGTTGCTATTATTTGGTATTACTTATCCTTTATCTCTCCCTTTTTCTTTTCTCTTCCTTCTTCCTTCCTTCCTTGATTTCCTCTTCTTCTTCTTACCCTTCCTGAGCCGAGGGTCTATTAGAAACAGCTTCTCTACCTGTATTAGGTAGGCGTAAGGTCTGTGTACAGACTACCCTCCCCAAACCCCACCTGTTGGGAACATACTAGGTTTGTTGTTGTTGTTGTTGTAGTAAATTGCGAATTATTTCACTAAAAATTTATAATTGTACTCCTTAGCTTAATTTAAAAATTCTTTCATATAACCTCATTTAACTCCTCCTGTTAAGATTCAGATATTAATCAATCAAATTAAATTACTGACAATTTAATTTATATATTGATTACTACCTTAGACATTTGCTTAGCCTATTTTATGCCCCGGATACAAAATTCACCGGACGGGTTTATCCATAAAAACTTATAAGCTTTCAAAAAGGTATATTATCAATCTCAAAGTCAAGATATGTATTCTATCAACTAATTATTATTTTCTCAATGTAAGTATATTACTATTATCCAATTTACCGGCTTGTTAAAGAATCTTGTCATTTAATAAATCAAAACATTAAATAACATACACAGCTAATAATAATTATATCAAGATTTAGAGTATAAGTACAAGAAGTTTGAATTAAATCATTCGCATAATCAAGATAAACTATATTTAATCTTGTGCCACAACGCCATTCCAACGGTTTGTGCAACTTTGTCAATAAATTGTGACCATAAACTTGACTTATAAGAACCGATGATTTAATCTTCCG
Source organism: Nicotiana knightiana (assembly GCA_005239525.1). Classification (NCBI taxonomy): domain Eukaryota; kingdom Viridiplantae; phylum Streptophyta; class Magnoliopsida; order Solanales; family Solanaceae; genus Nicotiana; species Nicotiana knightiana. The sequence goes on from ML393055.1 coordinate 163,806, forward strand.
TGTATAAGCTCAATTATGTACACTAAATCATCTACTATATAAGCAAAGCACACAATAAGATTTTATTTAATTGAATAAATAAATAAATAATTTTTTCATAAAAAATACTATTACAAAACGCATAGTTTATAGTATATCATAGCAATATTTTTGTTTATAGTGTCTTTTTTCTTTTTGGCAAGGTAGAATATTCCTAGGAGAGCTAGAACAAAAAAAGAATACTAATTTCGGGCTTGATCCCCTTAGGAGATTATTTTGGGATACGTAGGCAGCCTGTGAGGAAAAACGAGATCAGGTCTAGCCCTTTGTAATAAAAAAAAATTGTGTTTATATGTTCTTTAGTATTGAAAAATCTGTACAAAAAGGAAGCTTTGTGCATGTAATTTTTTCAAACAGTGAATATGTTGTATTCTTCTTTCTTAGGTCATGATATATAGAATCAAGCTGTTCACCAGAAAGATTGGCTCTTTTAATTTGCAAGTAAATTTTTGCTAATAGTAACTACATTTTGTTTCTACACAAAATAATTCTTCTCCCACCACACTTGTTATTACAAACTCCAGTTGCTGCTAAAGTTAACAATCGGAGTAGAATTGATGATGAGTAGAGAGCACAGTTTGATTATAGCAAAAAATATTAAAGAAATAATGACATAGGTGAAATCTCAGCACCTCTGTTTAAGTAGGCGAGGGATAAAATTTTATGGAAGGACCAACAAGTTTGAGGCAGAACTATGATTTGAAGTCTATGGGTTTTAAATTTGTCACTGAAACCATAACTCATTTTCTTACTAGACCTAGCTTTCTGTCATAGCTCCTGCTGGACATGAAGCCCCAGTTGGGAGTTACCTAGCTTTGCTATGCTTATTTTGTCATCTAAACTATATCCGGATACCTATTCAGTGTATTAATGGTTCTATCTAACCTAGGAAATAGCTTGGCCCGAACATGTATTTCTTGAATGATTAGTCGAATGATAGAATTAGCAGATCTCTTCTTCTACTGGAAAATAATATTTTTTCTCTCTTGCTAAATATGATAAATTGTTGTTGCTAATAACATTCTGCATAATGTTGCCCCTCCCCTTTTGCCTTTGGCCACCTTTTCTATCCACTTCAGCTCCTCCTGCCAATCTCCCTTTTTTTTTGAATGCCTTGCCAGTTTAGAAGTTGCTACCATATAGTTGCTAATACTTCAAAGTCAAAGAATAAGTGTTGTAATTTTTCATTCTCTCTTTGACAGAGTGAGCATATTTTGTCTGCAATAATCCCCCATCTTGCTAGCCTTTTTTCTTTGTAGCTAACCTATCTTGTATTGCCAGTCGTAGTATGAAAATTCACTTTGGTAGTCCTTGATTATTACACACTAGTTTCTCCATGGCACCTTCTGAATTTCCCCTTGCATGGCTTTGTATATGTGTCTTACGGAGAATCTCTCCATCAGATTTACCTCCTCTTTTGCATATCCAGCAACCTCAAAGTAGTTTCTTGCCTTGAATATCTTTTGGATGACCCATAATGCATTTTTTGGCTCTGTATTCCATATAGTGTTCCCCTTTATGTAGTATGCATGAACCCACTGGACCCACAACTTTTCCTTATTTGTACAAATGTTCCATAAGAGCTTGCAAATAGCTCCTTTATTGCATAGCTCCACATTAATGAAGTTTAGTCCTTCAGCAGCTTTTGTCCATAAGAATATCCTACATATTATTTCTATGAAATGAATGATTTTCTTTGGTGAAATGAATATCTAAGCCCAGAATGTTTGAATTGCAACAAGAACACTCTTAATTAGCATTGTTCTTCCGGCATATGACAAAAAAAATTTGTCCAACATTGTATCCTGCTTAACATTCTATCTATTAGAGGTGCAGGTGCACATGGATAGCTGATAATATCTTGGTGCTCAATGGGACACCTAAGTATCTAAAAGGTAGTTCTCCTTTAGTGTACCTTGTCAGGTCTATAATATGCTGTTGAGTCATGTTGTTCACTCCACCAAAGTAAATACAAATTTTGTTAGGGATATAGGGGATCCCACTGCCTCAATCCTTTCCTTGCCTCAAATGGAATAGCTGGCTTACCATTAATTATTATAGAGTAGGCAACTGTATTGATACATGCCATTATCCACTTGACAAATATTTCAGGGAATCCTAACAGCTTCATCACTTGTTCAATGTCTACCCATTCCACAAAATTATAGGCTTTCTGCATATCTATTTTGAGCATGCATCTTGGGGATATATTCTTCCTCCCATAGTCTTTTACCAATTCAAGGCTTATAATGATGATTCTGCCTGGTACAAAGGTTGTTTGGCAGTTATCTGTTAGGTCTGTCATAACTTACTGTAATCTTGGTGTTAGGATTTTTGATATTGTCTTGTATAGCATTATGCAACAGGAAATAAGCCTGCATTCCTTCATGTTAGTTGGGTTCTAGACTTTTGGGATCAAAGTAATAGTGGTGCAGTTGATGGCTTTGCCCATTTTAGCATTTCCATTAGTGCTGCAGTAACCTCATCACCTAATATGTGTCATGCTTTCTTGAAGAAGTAGGAGTTATAACCATCACATCCTAGTGCCTTATTATTATCAATATCTACTATAGCTCTCTTTACTTTCTCTTTAGAAACTAGCTTGATTAGTTGTAGTTGTTGCTGCCTGGTTAAAGTGTAGACTTTCTACATGATCTCTGGGATAACTACTGGCATTTGTGAAGCTGCTCTACCAAGCAGTTTTTTGTAGAAATTCAGTATTTACTCCTTTAAATAATATATATAGACTACTGATATGAGAAACTTATTTTTATATATTAAAATTATATTTTGTTACTTAATTTTATTTATTTATTTAAAGTACTAAAAGTACTATTCATTATACAGTGTGTAACAACGTAGATTAGAAAAGAAAAAAAAAGTATCATCATATCAAGAAAAACAAAAGGAATAGGGTTATGATTTAGTAAAATAAGACTTTAAATTTGATTAAAGGAAAAAAAAAAGTCTATTTGTCACCATATGTTATAGATTAGAATAGTGACATATTTTTGTTTCTAGATTTTTTTCTTTTCCATGGTAGAATGATTTTATCACCAAACGTCTCCCACTCACGTTCCTACAATGAATACTAAAATGAATTTTTTACTTAATCTTGTTAATCATGTCCTTCAAAGGTGAAAAATTGGCCTAAAGTATAAAGGTTTGTCTGGGAAAATGGTTGCGAGCTTCCACAGCTTATGGCTATAGCAATAGGAGGGCCCAACAGAGAGAAAAGTCGGGATAACGAGCGCTCTGCCAGCCAAGCGGGTAACAAAGAGCAGCTGGCAAGTCTTGGTAAGCCAACAACCCAGTGAACCAACACGAAGAAAGGGGAACACTGAGCAAGTATGAGAATTAGCCCCGCTCCGCTTTCTTAAAAGCATGGACCACTACGGGAGGCCATGAAGAGGAGTAGGAGCCAGCTTTAGGGGTTCAATCTATATGACAATGATGTATACTTGATAAAGTTTCTGGCACCGCCAAAATCCTAAAAAAAAAAACGGTTTCCAAGAGTCAACGTAGTCCCTTCATTCTGAATAGGAGGGGAAACAAAAAGAGTGCTCTCCCTATGCCTCTAATGTCTTTTTATCCTTTGTTTGGGGTTCCCTAGCAAACAAAGGTATTCACATCACACATGTGTCAAAATGGCAAAGCAACATGGTATTCACAACATATTTCATTTGGTGTGTTGTTTTTAAAGGAATTCTAGTGGTGTATTGTTTTTAAAGGAATACCAGATATATGCAACATACAATTATAGAATGTGACTTAATAATAAATAATAACGGAAAGAATAGACGGAAGTCCTCGATAATAATACATGGCATAAGTCACATATCCACAATTGCGATTGGTCAAAATTCAAGGCAAGGATTGCAAGATTTTGAGGTAAAACAGTACGCGAAATCGATTCTATTGGGGCTTAGTCATATTCATGGAAGAGGTTTCGTTCACCGCGACATTAAACCAGATAACATTCTTCTTGTTGGTACTGATAAAGTTGCCAAGATTGCTGATTTCGGGTTCGCGAAGAAGGTTGGAGTAAAGAGTCAGAAAAGAAAGCACGGACTCAAAGGAACACCTATGTACATGGCGCCAGAATCAGTTCTTGATAACGAGTACGGACCTGAAGCTGATATTTGGGCTTTCGGATGCACTGTCTTTGAGATGGTTATAGGGAAGACAGTGTGGGATTGCAGTGAAGCTGACAACGTTGTTTTTCTATTGTGCAAAATTGGAATGGGATCACCGGATTTGCAGAACAAAAGATTGTCAAAGAGGCTGAAGATTTTCTGAAAAAGTGTCTTGTTAAGGAGCCGAGATCGCGATGAACTGCTGATATACTATTAAAGCATCCATTTCTTTCATCTGATGATAATGTTGTTGTTCGTGAGCAGACAAGGAAA